>JAUMHM010085688.1:0-11424 GCA_032362435.1 Melikaiella ostensackeni | reverse complement strand
GCGCTCATATGCGCCATCAAAATTTTCTGCATATCTAAAAAATTGCCCTAGATATGACGGTCATAACACTTTTCAAAATGATGACCACTAAAAATAAAATTTTTATAACCTGCGGCAACGACGGACTTTTCGTATAGGATTTCAAATGCGCTCAAATGCGGCACCAATAAAAAATTTTGCGCCAACTAATTAACAAATATATCCGTGCGAGTAAATTATTATTAATTCTTCAAGTAATAGCAAAATATCTCAAACAAAAATATATGACTCTGAAAATTCGTTAATTGTCATGAATTCCAGAAAAGAATAACTTTTCACGATTCACAGAGAAAAAACTTCGCTTAAACAAATGAAAATTGTTGAAATAATTGCCAAATATCCTTATGAAAAATATTTCGCTTTCAACATTTGCTAATTGTGTCATTAATTATTATTATAATAATCAGTTAATATTAATATTATATTATATATATATTAATTATTATATATGTATATATTAATTATTATATATATATTATATAATAATAATATTAACATAATAATTAAGAAAATAATAACTTTTCACGATTTATCGTGCAAAACAAATTGTTTAAGCAGATAGTAATTGATTAAACAATTTATAATTAATTAAAAATACTTGAAAATTTGTCACATAACGGACAAGAACAAATCATATTAAAATTTTCTTTAAAAATACCGATTTTACCATGAATTTTATATACAACTGCTATTTTGCATTTTTTTGGGTACTTTTCGGTCACAATTCAAAAAAGTTGGGGGGGGGGGGGGTGAAAATTGGGAGTTCATGGGTGGGAATTATTACTTGGAAATTCCTTAGGAAATGACTAAATTTTAATTCACAAAAACTTAATAGCAAGTACTTCTTTTCTCCATTTTTTTCAAAAAATGAGCGTTTCACATTCAAAACCCTATTTTAATTTCAAAAGCCCGAGGAAACGGGTTAATGTTGGCCAGTTTGAAAGAAAACATAGCTTTTCTTTCTCCGGAAGACGAACAAATTGGGGGGGGGGAGGGTACCGAAAATCAAAAGTCGATTTTTGCACCACCCTAAGGTAGATATAAGAATTCAGGTTTGTGTGGGTGGGAGGGGTGTTCCTAGTGCGACGCACTTATTCCCGTTATTTCATTAAACAGCTTAAACCTTGGCCTCTTCTAAAACTTGCGAAAAATCAATTTTAAAATTGATACAAACCTGTGCATACGATTTCACTCATCTTATGATTATTACTCGTATTCATAATAGAATAATATTCTTGGTGATAAAGAATAAGCATCACCGTACGTGGATGTTTTCATCAACGTACTCTCCGAATGGATTTGCAAACAGACAAAGATTACGACCAACGGCCACGTCCGGTCACAAATTGGAGGGACCATGCGGATTTATGAGATGCACGTCGTCAATCCAACTTAATTAGAAGTTGTCCGGAGCAGCAATCAGTTGCGACCCTTTCGCTGCCACACTATAAGTAGCAGATTTCAGCTGCTAGGGGGAGCAATGACTAAAATTTATAGGGACGTAATTTATCTCTAAAGGGACACTTATCTGCGAAATTTTGCAAGTGTGATGTGAAAAAGAAGTGACCAACAGCTATTACGGAGAGAGGGGGGAGGTGGAGAGGGTGAGAGAGAGGGAGGGCTCGGAAGGCTTTCGTGGAAGACTCCAAAGGCCGAAGTGGAAGGCTCTGGTGGACATTGCAGGAGGCTCTGTAGGCCCTCGTAGAAGGCTCTAGAGGCCCTTGTAGGAAGGTCTGCTCAGAATTACTGACGCAGCAACAGCGTCGACGATATCTGTTCATAATACAGATATAGAGATAAAAAAATTGGTCAAGCAACTACCACAGGTTCCCTCTGGGAGTGACTGTTGTCCAAGAAAATGACACCGGCACCCAGAAAAAACGCGGTAAATTACACCTATGCTCATGCCTCACGACCGTAAGATGGATGGCCACATGATAAAATGGAATCACAATGAAGGGCCGGCGAAATCTCGCGTGTCTTCAGGACACGGAGCGACCCAGGAATACCAGCTCTCTTCATCCACCTCGCAAGTGTCTTGGCATGCTTTTGACGCGCAGGTATGACTTCGATGTTCCGAACCAGAGATGGTTTTGCGCCTTTGAGAGCATCGATCACAAGGACAATCACTTTAACTAAATATCCTAGGCATATACATATGTGGCAGCTCCCGTATACGGTCTTGGCACCTCTCCTTCTTTTTCTTCTTCTTCTTGACTGTGACGTTGCTGTTGGCCGGAGCCGAGAATTCGGTCACTAACATAGTTACTTTTTTCAAAGTCAAGGAATACGGTATCAGGCTTCGAGTGTTCAATAGGGACTATTGGCTCCAACTTGTAGTTCCAATAAATTCGGCACTTCTCGTCCTTAATAATTGACTCTATCTCCCTGGGACAGTTCGTCAGGGCAGGGTCGTGGTTAATACTATAAGATGCGGCTACGGTATACAAAGGTGGAAGTGACACCATCCGAACACGCGAAAATAAAACCCTCTGTGTCTGAATTAAGTCTGGATGATTTAAGGAAAGCAAACGTTAGCTCCATCGACAATGACTGATCTTTTACATTTCTGTGAAAGTTTCCGTACTTTTTCTTGTCGTGGAGCTGTTCAAAGAGATTGTTGACATCGGCTTTCTCTACGCGGGCTATTAGGAGTGAGGCATCCAGATGAGTTAATGCACTTTTCTCACTTCTGATGTTATGATTCAGGCCAAGGGTTTCGGCTACCTGCTCGAAACTAACCCTACTGAACCTCTAGTCAGTGTCGCAGTGTGTCTTTCTCAGATGAATGTTCATGAATTTAATCGAAAATGGGGGGAGTTGGTGGGAAAAAATCTACAAAAAAAAAACAACATCTAAAGCCATAATGACATCTGTTGTCTGAAGTTGAATGAAAATTAATAATGCATGTGAAGGAAAATGAAAAATTTGCAAAAGCTGAGGGGGCCAAATTGAGAAATTAAATTCAAATTCAAAGACAAGAAGAAATGATAATAAAAAAGGGATTAGACCGAATAAAATAAGAAGAGCGATTACGAGAAAAAGCAAGTAAGATTCAAAAAAATAAAGGGAAAGCTATCAAAGCAACAAAAATGAATAAAAAATCTTGAGGAGGAAAAGAAATTTTTGTTGATTTCGTGTTATATCATTGTAATGCTCAAAACTTGTTGAGCAATTTGTTAAAATTACTTCGTCATGCCTACCTCTTATAATTCACATTAATTTAAATGCTCAGATCCTAAAAAGTAATTGTGAATTCACTCAAAATGAAATCGCAGTATCACACGCGCTATGATTGGGTTATCCGCAGTAATTGGTGCGGAGTAATTCATGCAAACCCGCAGTAATACCTGCATGTAACATTTTTTTAGATTCACATTTTTTGAGTGAATCTGTTTTCTTTTCAATGTTTTAGGACCACATTCTATTAAATTAATACCTAATACTGCCTTACAAATTAAGACGTAACGTGTTTTTCATTTAAGTATCTTTTTTTTTATCTTTAAAAATCGTCTTGATTTTTGGTCCGCAGCAATTGCCGCAATTCACCTATCTGCTACTTAGCTGGGACTGGTTTCCTTTCGCATTAAGGTATTATCAGAATAAATTCATACAAACAGATATACATACGAAGAACACACACAAGCCAATTGAAGACGCTCCCACTTCACATGGATAAACTGAAAGATTGCAAAAGTGTCGAACCTATCGGACCTCTCTGTTCTTTCATACTTTCAGGGCTCTCCTTCATAAATGAAACGATAAAAAAATCTGAAATTTTTATAGAGCCTCTGCCTCGTGTCCTTCTATGCTCTCTTAGTTTAAAAAAATCTTAAGAATAGTAGCAGCTAAGATAAACTATGTGGCATTTTTTATATCCTGGGATAGGGCTCAGGCGCTTGAATTTTCCTAATGGCATCTTGTGATACGTCATTTTGCACGTACCTTTTTAGAGAGGAATCACTTGCTTTTCCGTTAGTTTTTCCTTATTTCGACTGGTACTTTCTACATTTGCTCAAAACTTCGGGCATTATTTCAGATTATTATTATTTAAAATAATCTGGAAAAAACATCCTAGAAATTTTAGCATCTTTCAAAGAAAGAATTAAATGCAGGCAAAACGATCATTTCGAGAGATTCGAAATTATCATTTTGCCTGTAATTAATTTTTTCTTTAAAAGATGCTAAAATTTCTGAGATGTTTTTTCAGATTATTTCAATTAATAATAATATGAAATAATGCCCGAGAATAGATATACCTTTTTACACTCAAACTCCGCTGTAGAGTCCGTGACGGGGGTACCCTCAATGGCTTGTGTTTCTATCTCGGGATTCTCCAAACCATAAACAATCAGGGCCGTATGAACCATTTCTGCTGGACTTCTGTCTTAAAAAAATATTTTTCTTTTGCATTTTTGCCATTTTGGTTTTATAATATCGTAATGAAAGTGAAAATGTTTGTGCTCGAAAATGAAACTTTATCAAAGTATTGATTTTTAAGTATGTACGTACACATATCAGGATGGCCATTTTATTCGAAGAAAAAAATTTCCGGTCATTTCCCGGTTTTTTCTCGGTTCGCAAAAATTTTTCACGGTCGATAAAATTGAAAAATTCGAACTCTAAAACTAAACATCTATCTGTTTGAAGCAATAAAAAAAACTACAAATTGAAGCACTCAAAGTGGAACTCTTGAATTTTAAACTTTTTAAATTGAAGTTTAAGTTTTTTAATTCCAAAATTTTGTATTCGAATGCTCAATAATTGACACCTATAAAATGGCAGGATGGCGCAACCAAGCGTCTCATTCACCTGGTAAGTGTCAATTATAAATGTATAATGAAAATAAATCCTCAATTATCATTCCTCTGGTACTCATTCCCTAATACGACTTATTCTGTTTATTATTTTTAATCATTTTTTGCTGACAGCCTACATTTTCAGTGTCTTGTGGAACCTCTTATTTTTTTTTATTTTTTTATTTCCCGTTTAAAGCAGAGCTTTCATTTGTATCACAATTTGAAGAAACAACTATCCAATGCTAAGTGAAATAAAATCAGTCAAAAACTCGTTTAGTAAAAATTTCAAAGAATCATTACTTGAGAATCTTCATGAACTATTTAGGAAGCTTATAAATTCAGTTTCAAATGAGCCGTAGTTGTAGAGATTTCCATTATCTCCTGTCAAATTATCACGAGATATTGTTTCCAAACCCAACAAATTCCTGGATTTTGAATTAATTTCGAAAACATTTTTTGGGATCTTTTTTTGGGACTTCCACTTGAAAAAGATTCAAGTGACAAAGGAGGAGACAGGATTTTGGTGGAGGTTTGATCAAAATTTTCTTCATCCTCTACTCGTAAGTTCTACACTGTGTTTTGCTCTGTGTTAACGCTATGATTTTGCTGAATTTCAACTACTGGATTCTGAAAAATAACTTCCAATTATTTTTCTAGTCTCTTGGCAATATGAAGTAATTTACAGCGATACTCAAAAGAAATATTTGCACGTGAAAACACGAGAATGCCAACTGGAGGAAGATCAAAAATGAATTCTCACAAGATGAACAAAAAATAATTTTTTTGATAGACTTTGAAATATAAATAATTCTGATAAAAGTAGAGGAGCAAGTGACCCTCAACATCTTTACATTATAAATGTTCAAAAATTGCAAAAAATATTATTTTCGTGGGTAAGGCGGGGGGGGGGGGTCTAAAAGAGAAATGTTTTCTATATATTTCTGATCGCTATCGACAAATAGTGTCCTAAATGACCTGCAATAGTTAAAAACAGAATTTCGAGAAAATTAGACTTCATTCAGATGTCATTCTGATTTTCTCATGTATTTTAAACTACTTTTGGCTAACATTTAAGGTCCGTTCCGCTAGCACCTCCACAATGGAGTTTGAACATTTTTTTCATGCCCAAATTTGGGGCTATTTTTGGGCACTAATGACGATTTTTGGGATCTTTTATTTTTCTCAAAAAAATCGACATTATTTTCAAAAAAACTCTCCTATCACCTAAAAACTACCCTCAATGTGAATTATGCACTAGACCCAATTATAAGCATATCAGAATTTTGGGCTATTTTTAAGCTCTCAAAAACACCCAAAACCAATTTTACAAAATCAACCCCTAACAATAAAAAACCATTACGAACTTACCACTAAATAAAAAAATTGAATTAAACCCAAAAAATTGTAAGTTAGAAGTTAATGCTTCTTTCGGGCTCCACAAGAAAAGCAAAAAATTTTTAATTGAAAACAATTACACCAGTCACTTTCGCAAGACACCAATATAAGACTTCAACGCTACAGTAATAACCAAAAACGTTTGAAAAACCAACCCTTGTTAAGTAACCGAGCCCCATCTCAGCTGCCTTCAAATATGAAACGGACAAAAAAATTTCAAATGAAAAATAATTACTCCAGTCACCTTCACAAGACTCTAGTAGATATCGCCAACACCACCGTAATAATCAACATACACAAGAAACCACCCCTACCATGTTTAGAAAAACCCATCCTAGATGCCTTCAAGTAAAGCAAAACCAAAAATTTCAAATAAGTGTGAATTTTACGTGTCTGTTGACACTGTAAGATTCTGAAAAACATTTTGTTTTTGGCACAGTCATATCGACGTGGTACACGGGGTTGATTTTTAACGTTAAGGGCTGAAGCCCAAAGATGGAGGTTGGTATTTTGGGAGAGGCCAAAAATACGGGACCCTATTAGCGCTGTGAAATTCTGAAAAAGAATATTTTGCGGTAAAGCCATATCTATGTTGTACAGAGGGGTGCTTTTTGGCGTTAAGGGCTGCAGCCTCAAAATCGAAGCTGGTATTCATGAGGAGCCCAAAAATCATAGACTCTGCTAACACTGTAAAATTCTGAAAAATATTATTTTTGGCAAAGTCATATCTATGTGGTACCGAAGGGTTGCTTTTTAGCGTTAAGCGTTGGAGCCCGAAAATGGGAGTTGATATTCATGAGAAGCCTAAAGACGAGGAACCTTAACAAAGTTATACCTACGTTGTAGAATGGGGGTTGTTTTTAGCGATGAGGGATGGAGCCCAAAAATCAAAGTTGGCATTTTTAAGGAGCCCAAAAATCAGAGACTCTGTTAACATTAAGGAATTCTGAAGAAGATGATCAGCAACCCCAAGGTATCTGAGATGGGGTTTGCTAAATGTAGTAGGAATGGTATTTGAGGATTGCTAATTATCATTGTGGCGTTGGGGATATCCACCAGAGTCTTGTGAAGGTGTCGAGAGTGATTACTTTAAATTTGAATTTTTTTGGCTGTTTTACTTGAAGGCTGCTGCGATGGGGCCTCGGTTAGTTAGCCATGGGTGGTTTTTTAAGGTTTTTGATTATTACTGTGGGGTCGAGGACTTATATTGGTGTCTTGCGAAAGTGATTGGTGTGATTATTTTCAATTTTAATTTTTTTTGCTGTTCTTGTGAAGCCCGAAAGAAGCAGAAACTTCTGACTCACAGTTTTTTGGGCTCAATATTTAATTTTCAAGTTGGTGGTAAGTTTATAATAGTTTTCCATTGTTAGGAGTTGATTTTGTAAAATTAGTTTTGGGTGTTTTGGAGAGCTTTATTTTCATGTGATAGGTGTATTTTTTGAAAATTAACTCTTGCAGTTTTGCAGAGCTAAAAGAAGCCCAAAATTCTGGTGTGTTTCATTTTTTTTAATTTCTTAAATATCCTCCATCCAAATGTCAGTTTTTTGAGAGAAATAATAGGGCCTGAAAATCATCATTGGTGCTCAGAAAGAGATGACAGGTGTGATTATGTTTTATTTTAAATTTTTAGGGCTGTTTTACTTGGAGGCTGCTGAGATGGTGTTCGCTAAATGTGGAAGGGGTGGTTTCTTGGGGTTGCTGATCATAACTTTGGGACAGAAGATATCCGCTAGAATCCTGTGAAGGTAACTGAGGTGATTACTTTTGATTTGAATATTTTTTGGCTCAATGTGGAAGGGGTGGTTTCTTGGGGTTGCTAATTATTATTGTGTGGTTGGTAATATCCACTAGAGTGTTGTTAAGGTGACTGGTGTGATCATTTTATAATTGAAATTTTTTGGGCTATTTTACTTGAAGTCAGCTGAGATGAAGTATGCCAAATGTGGTAGGGTTGGTTTCTTGGGGTTGCTGATTGTGATTGTGGGGTTGGTGACATCTACTAGGGTCCAACGAAGGCGACTGGTACGATTATTCTTCACTTTACATTTTTTTAAGTCCACTAAGCTAGCATCTCCAAAATCGAATTGCGGCATGCTTCATAGCTCAGTATTTTGGACTTTTGTGGGTTACCAATAAAAATTTTTGGTCTCCTTTACTTTTTCAAAAAATCAATTTTCTTGTGGAGGTGCTAGCTAACATTTACCTAGCACCTCGACTGTCTAAATGACCAAAGAAATACAAATTAAATTTCCCCAGAATTTTGGGTTTTTTCAGGCTCTCGAAATCCGGAAAAACCGAATGCTTCAAAACAACCCTTAAGTCCAAAAATCAACCCTCTTACATAAGAATACAAACGTTGATTTCTAATCTCCAGCCCTTAACGCCAAAAAGCAACCCCTCTGTACTACGTAGATATGACTTTGCCGAAAAATAATCTTTTTTAAAATTTTTTCAATGTTGACAGAGTCTCATAGTTCTGGGCTCCTCATAAATAAGAACTTCGACTTTTGGGATCCAACCCTTGATTCCAAGAAGCAACTTCTCTGCACCACGTAGATCTGACTTTGCTGAAAAATGATCTTTTTCAGAATTTTCTAATGTTAACAGAGTTTCTGATTTTTGGGTTTCTCAAAAATACCAACCTTGATTTTTGGGCTCCAACCCTCATAGCCAAAAAGAAGCCCCTGTCTCTCAAGTGGATATAACTTCGCCATAAAATAATCTTTTTCAGAATATTTCAATGTTAACAGAGTTTCCGATTTTTGGGCTCCTCATTAATACCAACTTCGATTTTTTGGTTCCAACCCTCAATGCTGAAAAGCAACCACTCTGTATCATGTAGATATAACTTTGTCAAAGAATAATCTTTTTTAGAATTTTACAGTGTCGGTAAACTCCCTCATTTTTGGGCTTCACACAAACTTCAGCTTTGATTTTTGGGGCTCAACCCTCAACTCCAAAAGCAACCCCTCTGCACCACGTAGATATGACTGTCGAAATAAATTCTTTTTTAGAATTTTACAGTGTTAGCAGAGCTTATGATTTTTAGGCTCCTCATAAATACCAACTTCGATTTTTGGATTCTAACCCTTAGTGTCGAAAACTACCCGCATTATAACTACCCCCAAAAAATAATTTTTTTCATCATTTCACAGCGTCAATACAGTCTTTCATTTTTAAGCTCCTCAAAATGATCAACTGCGATTTTAGGACTCCAACCCTTAATGACAAAAAGTAACCCCTCTGTACGACGTAGATATGGCTTTACCGAATAACAATCTTTTTTAGAATTTAACAGTGCCAATAGGGTCCCGTATTTTTGGCCTCTCCCAAAATATCAACCTCCAACTTTGGGCTCCAGCCCTTCACTTCAAAAATCAACCCCCTGTATCACGTCGATATGACTGTGCCAAAAAAATCTTTTTCAGAATTTCACAGTGTCAACAGAGACGTAAAATTCACACTAATTTGAAATTTTTTGGTCTGCTTTACCTGAAGGAAGCTAAGATGGGTTTCGCTAAACATGGTAGGGGTGGTTTCTTGTGTATATTGATTATTATGGTGGAGTTGACGATATCTACTAGAGTCTTATGAAGGTGACTGGAGTGATTATTTTTTATTTGAAATTTTTTTGTGCGTTTTATATTTGAAGGCAGCTGAGGTGGGGCTTGATTAGTTAACCAGGATTGGTTTTTAAAGGTTTTTGATTTTTACTGTGGCGTCGAAAACTTACATTAGTGTCTTGCGAAAGTGACTGGTGTGATTGTTTTCAATTTACAATTTTTTTGCTGTCTTGTGAAGCCCGAAAGCAGTATTAACTTCTGACTTACATTTTTTTAGGTTTAATATTCAATTTTTTATTTAGTGGTAAGTTCGTAATGGTGTTTAGTGTTAGGGGTTGATTTTGTGAAATTAGATTTGGGTGTTGTTGAAAGCTTAAAAATAGCTCAAAATTCTGATATGCTTATAATTAGGTCTAGTGCATAATTCACATTGAGGGTAGTTTTTAAGTGATGGGGGGGGGGTCGGAAATTAATTCTTGCAATTTTGGGAAACCCAAAAAACTCCTAAATTCTGATGTGTTTGATTGTTTCAATTTCCTAAATTTTCTACATTGAAAGTGCTGGCGGCCACCCCCAATGTCGGTTTTTTGAGAAAAATGAAAGATCCCCAAAATCAGCACTGGTGCCCAAAAAAAGCCCAAAAATAGTCCAAAATTATGATGTGCTCATATTTGTCTAGTGGATATCTATCTTTGAGGGTAGTTTTTTGGTGATAGGGGTGTTTTTCGAAAATTAATTTTCACAGCTGTTAAGAGCCCAAAAAGGCCCGAAATTCTGGTATGTTTTATTTTTCAAATTTCTCAAGTTTTCTGTAGTGGTGGTGCTGGCGGCCAGCACCTCCACCCAGATGCCGGTTTTTTAGGAAAAACAAAATAGCTCAAAAATTGGTAATGGTGTCCAAAATAGCCCAAAAATAGCCCAAAATTCGAGCATGAAGAAAATATTCAAATTCCATTAAAGAGGTGCTAGCAGAACAGACCTTGACATTGTTATGTATTTGCATTGGATAATAATATTAAAATCAAGTTCACAATTGGAGGCATTATTAAACAGTGATCTATCAGCGTGGAGTTACTTTTAAAAAGGCATTGCATTATTATCATACTATTCTTAGAATGTATAATAAATTTATATTATAAATACCTTGATAAATACCCATCTTACTGTATTTAATAGGGAGACAACTGCAATATCCACAATTTAAAGTGTCTTTAGCCAGACGTATACGTCGCATTTTTCACATATCATACAAGATGATGTGCCACAGTTTTCCTTGGTACGAGCGACATCACTCATTAATTACTACTTCGTAATAATTGTAAATGATATTAAATGATAATATACATGACTGTTAAATAAATTAAGGTCTTGCACCAGCATTTGCACCGAGAAAAACAATGAATTGTGGTTAATTGAAATTTCGTTCGACAGTGAGGTAGAATCGACAACACGCGACCAAAGGTACTATTAATTAAGGGTAAGGGCAATATACAAGGAACAAGGGATAGGGTAAGAGTAGGGTAGGAAACAGAAGAGTTCTGGACAGAATTATTTTTTTTATTTTGGAATTTTTGGTGATCGAATTGGCTTTAGGGTCCAATAATTGAATACAATTTAAATTGCTTCAG
>JAUMHM010085687.1:0-11424 GCA_032362435.1 Melikaiella ostensackeni | reverse complement strand
CTGGGAGCCGGTGTCATTTTCATGGATGGCAGTCGCTCCCAGGGGGACCCTGAGGTGGTTGTTTGACCAATTTTTTTTAAATATATATATATATAATAGTTAAAGAACCTGCGTAAGATCTCTAGTGAAATGCACGCAGCCTTATCTCAAACTTTGAAAATGTTTACAATATCATATTGCAGGCTACACGTCGAGAGATAGACACGAACCACTACAGCTAAGAATTTTCTCGAAGCCGGTAAGGTAGAAATTTGTATCCAGAAAAACCTTGAAATGCTACATTGAAATAAGAAATAACCTTGAACTTGTTGACGCAATTCACATCTCACACAATTACGCAATATCATTTTGGTGACGTCATTAAGAATATTCTGGAAGCTTAGCACGGACACGAGCCACTACAGCTAAGAATGTTCTCGAAGCCGGTAAGGTAGGAATTTGTATCCAGAAACCCCCTGCCTATCGACTTATTTTTGTTCGTAAATCAAAGCGTGTCTTACGTCTAGAAACATTAACAATTTAATTTAAAGAACACACAGAACCTTTTTAATAATAAAAAAATTCGATTATATTTCTTCACATTTATCAGAAAGTGTACTAAAAATTTGCTTCCACGAAAACTTATGTAATATATAAAAACTTTTGTCATAACAATAACATAGTCTGGCACTGTTCCTCCTCCCCCTCTCCACCTCCCTTGCGTTTGTTCTCTCCATCCTCGTCTCCCTCTATACTCTCGTTCAAGAATAAACCACCCTAACTTCTCCAACCTTTTCAGTAATTTCCTTCCCTCTCCATTCACTTCTTTGTCTTTGGAATTTCTCCCAGTCCCATCAGCTTCTTCTCCCTATAATTTTTTCCTCTTTCTCTTATCTTTGCATTGAAGTCTCACCCTGTGATTAGTTTCACCACTTCTTGCTTTTTTTCCATTAACTCCCTTAACTCTTCTGTTTTTCCCTTCACATCTTCATTCACATATGCCCCTACTATGTTTCACCTCTCCTCTCCTATCCTTATCTCTTCTTTCGTCAACCCTTCTTCTTGTTCCTTGAACTCACTGCCATCGTTTTTCTTTACCATCAAATCTTTCCTTATTCTAATCACCATTCCTCCCATTGCTCAACCCGTTGTATTTTCTCTTGTTGCTTCTTATACTCCCCATGTGAACCCCTCGGTAGCCTTTCCTTTACTCCCTCTCAACCACACTCATCGAGTCGTGTTTTTATCATCGCCACGGTTTTCCATTGCCCGAAGTTTTTCATAAATTCTCTATCCTTCCTTTCTAAGACAGCTTCATTTCAGTAGCATATCCTCGTATGTGAGATATTCAAAATTGATACATTAGAAATTAGTAAAGTAAGGCGACATGTACCTTGAAAAAAAGGGTTTCGTAGCCTACTCAGTATGGTATTTCAAATATTTAACTTTTCCCTCCCCTCGCATCACTTTCCCTCGCACCCATCCATCATCGTCCTTCATTCATCTACTTCCTTCCTTTTTCACTACTTTCTATCCCCTTTCATCATTCCCACCTCCCTCACTTCCCTTTGCACCATAATTTCCCTCACTTGCCTTCCCCTTACTTACCCCCTCGGGAAAACTATGAGGATTTATACCTGGGACTACGAAACTCTATAAATATAAACATGAAGAGGCTCATAACTCAACAATCATAAATCGAACATGCTCACAGAGATAAATTCAGATATAGAATTCTTTAAAATTTGATACTTCTTCGCCGATCGAAAATTATATTATTTTCCTTTTTGCTAATGAACCATCTGACAATAATTAACCAGCTAGCGCATAATCAAATGTGTACGACAAAATATAAGCAAATATAGAGACAAAGGGAGCAATTTCGAAAATATGATTTCTTCTTTTTTAAACAAAATCGCTTGAACAAAATCCCGATTAATTTATTTGCAGATATTCTTCAGGAACATAAGTAATTAATTGCACGTACAATTCAATTATTGTAAAGAATTTATCTACAAAAATACTTAAGTATAGTGCACAAGTGTTGAAAAAAGTGATTTCTCACCTACATTGACTTATGTTTAGTATCATACATCAACAATTTCTGTTGGTATAAACAATTGTATCAACAAGTATTCTTTTTTTATCCAGGCTTTTATCTCCTCTTTCCCAATAAACACAATTACATCTATTCAAGACATTATTGCAACGCACAAAAAATTGTTAAATGTGAACATACTTAAATGTTTGTAACAAATATATTAAACGAATTCCCGATAAGAACGTTTATTTTTGTGAATTTAGTTGCTTCTAGATAAATTCTATTGGTAACAAGTTAATATTGATATTTAATCATGATTTTAGCTAATAACAGAACAACTGTTATGAATAAGTTATTACATATATACCGAAATGTAAAAGTTTTGTATTTGAGTAAGTACTCTTTTCACTCCACCTGTTATAATAGTATCTCAGAATGAACATTTCTCCCCAGAAAAAAATAATTTTTTCCGTAAAAACTTCTTGAAATATTTCTTAAACTTGATTTAAGATTAATTTTTAATCAAGATTTCACGCGAAAACTTACTCAACAATATCAACACTGCAAAAATCACAAACTGAATTATTTATTTTCCCAGTCATCGTTGATACAAAAAATTTGTTTTTTCCGCACATCTTATTTGAAATCGTTACAAATTTTTCTTTTGTCATTCAGAATTTTTGCATTTTTGATGCTTTAGTTTCCAATGAAACAGGAAGACTGTGAACTAGTGAAACTTATTAGATTGTATTAAATCTGTTCGCATTTGAGGCAAAAATAGAAATTTCTAAAAATGCAATAAAAATAGCAGAATACGATAAAAATAGTTAGATATTTAATCGTAAAATATAAATTAATCTATGTTTTTGAACTGAGCAGTTTATCAAACCATTATATTAACAACACTGCAAAAACAGTCTCACTTTAGGTTTAAAATTGGCTTAAAAATATTTCAGAAATTTTTTTTAAAAACTGTATTCTCCTACATTATTAAACTACGTTTTGTGTAAACATTTTAAGTAGACACGTACAACTTTTATCTATGTAATATTAACGATTGTGCATGTTTGTACGAGTCCATTATTTTTATCAGTATCGTAATAATAAAATGTTCAATAATAGATGAAGGGTATTCACTTCCCATAGAGTCATTAATTAACAAATTGGTTTATTACTCTGCAGGAAACAAGCAAACTATTCAATTACATAATCAATTATTTAATATTGGTATTACAATGCCATATGCATTCACTATTTGATTCTCGATTTAATTAAACAGTAATTTGGTAATTATCAATTGAACATGCTAAATTTAGACAATATGCCCTTTTTCGAAAGAGTCGATTTTAGTATTTAATTATTATAATCTGTCAAAACTTGCATAAAAACATATGGTAAATGTTGCCCAAAATTTTCCTTATTGGATTTTTCCATTGAGTGTCGTCTTCTGACATCCCGCGAAGATTCAAAGACATTTTTAGAATTTGATCCCTCGCATATATCCTGGGGTCAAATTTGGTGCAAAAATGTCGCAAAATAGGAAATAATGATTGTGCTAACCACGTGATTTAAAAAAATTCAAAACAATTTTTTTCCATAAATATGACTAGAATTCACAAAAATATGATAAATCATAATTTTTGAAAAAGTTTTATATGTATTTACACATTCTTGAAATTTGACGACTATATAAAATATTTAAATTTGAATATAATTTAAAATATAATTCCAAATATAATTTAATATTTTCATTTTAAAGAAATATTTAATAATTTAATTAATCTTTAATAAAGAAGTGCAACTTTCAACCGAGTAATTGAATCTTTTACCAAGAAATATGAATTCTCAACGAAGAATGTAATACTTGATATTTCAACCAAAAAAGGTAAATATCTGAACCAAGTTGTTGAATTTTCAAGCCAAAAAAACGAATTCTCTACAAGACAGTTGAATTTGCAACAAAATAATTAAATTTTTAACTGAAGAGATGAATCTTCAACCAAAAAAGATGAATTTTCAGCGAAAAATATGATAGCTGATGATCTAAGCAAAAAATGTAATTTAAATTAAAATATCAAAAACAGATGGATTCAACAAGAAAGGATGAATTTCCAAAAAATTGGTTAAGTCCTTAACCAAACCAAATGAATTTTTACCCAGAAAGATAAATTTTGAAACCAAAAAAGTATTATTTTTTACCAAAGAAGACGAATTTCCAACTAAAAAAGATATGTTTCTCACAAAAAATGAAATAGTTAATTTTTCAGTGAAGAAATTAATATTCAACCGACAAAAAAACAATTTTCAACAAAATAGTTACATTCTCAAGCAATGTTTTCTACCAAAAAGACGAACGTTTGACAGAATACATGGCCTTTCAACAAAATCGTAGAATTTTGAACTAAAACAGATCAATTTGTAACCAAAAAGGTTTAATTCTCAACACAGCATATAATTGTAAGATTTTCAACCAAAAATGAATAAGGAATTAACATATAACCAAAACTAGTTGGATATTCTTATTATGTTTTATTAATTTAGTTCGCGTTTAATTGGAAGAACGAGAAGGAAACGAATTGTGTACAAAATACAAAAATTCTCAACTGAAAAAGATGTGTGTTGAACGAAAAATGGAATAATTCAATTGTCCGTAAAAAGAAAAATTAATTCTCAACAAAAGAAGCGAATTTTCAAAGGAGTAGTTTAATTTTCAACTGGAGAGGTAAGTTTTACAATTAAAATGATGAGTCCTCAACTGAAAAAGAACAATTTTTAATTCAAAAATACACTCAAATCTTGATTTAATTTGCTTCCATTCACGGAGTTCAGCAGTTCTGTAGCCACAAAGCGGGCAGTTTGAACACTCGCTTGCATGTCTAGCTTTTATTTTCGAATACGCATGGAAAATTCTCTTTTTATTAATTAGTCTACACTATGAAAGAAGGTCCATCCTTTATGATAACAAAAATCTACATTTTTGCAAGATACAGTTAATTAATGTTACTTATTCCTACTGGAAATGGTTTATACATGCATGACTGCTTACCTCGTAGAAATTCTTAGAAGAGCCTCACGTTCATGGCAGACCATACTCGCGACTGGAGTTAAACGGAGAGTTGTGTGTATCAATGAAAACCCAAAAATAGAATAGCTATATTTTTGGGCATAAAATTGAATTTTCAACCAAAAAAAAAAGATAATTTTTCAATGATAAATGTAAAAGCGGAAATTTTAACCAAACGATATTGTAATTTTGAATAAAAAACAGTTTTATTCGAGCAAAAAAGTCAAATTTTCAACAAAATAGTTAAATCCCCAAACAAAAGAAATTAGTTTTAAACCAGAAAAGATTACTTTTTAACAAAATAATTACATTCTCAATCAAAAAATCAAATCTTTAATCAATGAAGATGAGTTCTCAACCAAAAATATAATAGTACAGTTTTATGTCAAAAATACGTTGAAATCCTCTGAAATTCCTTCAAAATCCTCTGGTGTTTTAGGAAGTCTACGGAATCATTTCAAATCTTATGAAATTTTGATGGAATCTGACGAAATTGCTCAATACCATATCGGTGGAAATTTTCTGGAATTTCTTAAAATTCGTTGAAATCCATTGATGTATTTAAAAACTTTGAACTCTTTTGGAGATCCGTGAATGTTTCTTGAAATAATTTGAACTGCTATGTTAAGTAAATAAATACGTCATTCATTTGTACCTTTTTTATTTTGTGCTTAGATTCCCTGAAAATTTTAACATTATTTATTTCTATACCGATTTTCTACAATGATCTTTCCAGATTCGCGAAAAAATGATAAGAAATTCATTATAGGAAAATCATTAAGGAATATTAGTTGATGCCAATGGATTGGTGAAGGCGTTATAATTAGAAGGAGATGTCTTCCAGGTACTCATGGAACTCATCCAACATACCTTTGAAGGATAGTGAATATGCTCTTCAATTCTGATTTAATTTTATATAACTGCATCAAAACGTACAATTCTTTGCATTACAGAAACGAGAGATATTGCACTGTGATTTATATTCTTATTTATTCAGTAGGTGCCGGTGGCCACTCTCGGTACAGGCCATACCATGTAAGCCTCCGAGGTGAGGGTCTTGATAAAACGTTGAAAATATAGTCATAGGTAATCATATCGCCCAATGTATTAAATAATGGACGAATCCTTCCCCCGTTGAGCCACCCAAAGACAACCCCGTCTCTTTCTAGAAGAGTTGTATGTGAATTGAATGTTACAGTTTCACCACTATCAACATCGATTCCCCTAAGAAATTGCATAGTTATAGGATTATATGGACTTTCCCTGATAGGAGAGCGCAGCGGGTCTCTTGCCTCTGGACGTTTGATACCTTGCACAAATGGGGCACCTTCGAAACAAAATGAAATTAAATTAATTAAATTAATTGAATTGTTCCTATGTGGAATGCGAATCGTGAGAAACGAAATATTAGATCATGAAAGATCGCAATGTATTGTTTGGATTTGAGATTAGGATAAAGAACTGCAACATTTTCATATGAAAAACACTGTTTAATATCTTAAAAAGGTTTCTGAATAATGAATATTATTAATAATAATCTTCGAACTCATTCATTCATTCACTTTGTCTACATGGAAAAAATTTGTCCGTAGAAAACTCACGAGACCAAGAAAAAAAACGAAATATTGAACCTTATTCATACGGGAAATGTACGGACGAATTGCGAACCTTTTACAAACAGTTCGAATTTTTTACGAATAATTCCTAAAAAAATTCGAACTTTGAAATGGAAAAAAATGTGTGCGATTCAACTCATATAATTTGTATAATTTATAAATTCACGGCTGTGAGGATTCGAACCCTCGCCAGCTTCTAAACACAAACCGAGAGTGTGTAAACACGCACAGCCGTTCAAGGCCAAGCAATATAGGTTTCATTTTTATAAGACTTCTAGCTGCACATACACGCGTACACATGCGCCGCACAGTGATTAAAACCAGAAATTGGGTGTACTTCCGAAAAGCGCATACCTCCGATTAATTTGAAATTCCGTCTACCTATATATTTTGACGCGCTGATCACGAATATGATCGTGAAAATTGGCGCAAATTCGATTTTCATGGTGGAAACCATGAAAAACCCATGGAAATCATAGTCTTTTTTGCGTTCATCTCAGTAAATAATAAAAATTTTCAAAAAAGCTTCAAACAAAAGTTGTAGATCTACTCAAAATACACCTTTCATAGCTCATATATTTTTTCTGAAAAATCAATATTTTTTGAGAAAGGTAGGAAAATGCTGGTACAAAGTGTAGAAATGCTTGAAATAGAACTTGTGGCACTCCTGTGAATGGTCACAGAGTTGATGTAGGTCACATCCCTACCCCCTTCCAACGTCTCGTTGGGGGAGGGGGAAGGCACCCCTGTTACTGGTCACAGAATGAGTGTAGGTCACATTTCTGCCCCTTTCCAATTTTTCATCTCATTTAAGTCCATTTTCTAAAAAACTATTAGTCGTAGAGTAAAAATGTGTGGCACATAAAATATGTATTTTTAAAAGATCTATATTTTTTAAGAGGAACATTTTTGTAAGTTTTCATTATTTACTAGGATAAAAGCAAAAAACTATAATTTTCATGGGTTTTTTATGCTTTTCACCATGAAAATGAAATTTGCGCCTATTTTTACTATCATTTTCGTAATCAGCGCATCAAAATACATAAGGTCACTAAGTTTCAAATCAATCGGAGGTATGATCTTTTCGGAAGTATATCCCAGAAATTTGCTATTCATAATACTGTACAAGCTCTATTTCTTGACGGATTTTGAAGTTTTTTTCACAAACGGTCAGCATTAAATTCTTCAAAACTTAGCTTCAAGAGCTCTACAAGCTTTAAATTTGAAAATCATTCAATTTTTGAGATTGAAAATTAAAAGTTCATTAATTGCGAATGTTTATAGTTCAAAATGATGAAATGTGGAATGCTCTTCTTAAAATAGTTCCATTTTGAAGATTCAAAACTGGAAAGTATTCAATTTGAAAGATGCAAAACTAGGTTTGATTAAATTTTGCAGATTTGCAATTGAAAATTCTTTCATTTCCAAGATTTACAATTGTAGATTCATTAGTTTGAGAAGCTTACAGTTTAAAATGATCTAATTTTAAATGCTTCTTTTCAAAACTAGTTGAGTTTTGAAGACTTCAAATTAAAATTTATTCACTTTTATAAATTTAAAATTGAAAACTATTCAATTTTCAGACGTAAAATCAAACATTCATTAACTCGGAATTTTTATAATTTGCACTGATGTTATTTTCAATGGTTTTTTTGGAGTACTTCAAATTTGAAGCTTTCAGAGTGAAATTTGTTCTTTTTTATGGATATGCAATTGAAAATTCTTCAGTTTTGAAGAATCACAATGGAAAATCCGTCATATTTGAATACTTGCACTTAAAGGCTCTTCTTCAATAATTAATGTGTAAAATAGAAAATGGAGCAATTTTGAATGCTTTTTTTGGCATAGTTCAATTTCGAAGATTCAAAATTGAAAATTATTTAATTTTGAAGATTTACTATTAAAGATTCAATAATTTGGAATGTTAATGGTTAAAAATGATGTAATTTAAAATGCCTTTTCTCAATAGTTCCAGTTGAGAGATTAAAAATTAAAAATTATTGAATTCTGAAAATGTCAAATTTGAATTAATTCAAATGTATAGATTTCCAATTGAAGATTCATTAATTCGGAAAGTTTGTAGTTCAAGATAATGTAATTTCAAATGCTTTTTTTAGAATAGTTGAATTTTGTAGATTTTAAGTGGAAATTTATTCACTTCTATAAATTTGCAGTTGAAAACTATTCACTTTTGAGATTTACGATAAAAGATTCATTAATTTGAAATTCTCATTATTTGAAATGATGTTAGTTTGAATGCTTTTTTGCAGTGGTCCAGTTTTGAAGATTTAAAATTAAAATTGATTCACTTTCATAGATGTGCAATTGAAAATTCTTCAGTTTTTCAGGATTTATGAAGGAAAATTTTTCAATACGTTACGAAAAGTTTTTATTGATGGTCAACTTAAAATTATGTCAAAATTTCATGGTGGTCACTGAAAATAAATAATAAAATTCTTGGTCATTTCTCGTTTTAAACATTGAAACCTGAAAATTTCTTCAATGCAAGTTTTCAATGCTAAAGTACAAATCAAATCATTCAAAATAAAACTTCTATTAATTCTTACCTTCGAAGCTTCTAAAATCAAGAATTAAATATTAAGACGTTTGAAATTTATCAATTTCAAATTCAAATTATTAGCGTGATAATCTATTATCAATTGAACTGAGCTTTTCAATTCTAATAGTTTTTATTTTAAGTGCTTCAAATTAAAACACTATTTGAAAATAAAACATTCCAAATTGTAACAATCTTAAAACTGTAGCCTTAAAAATGAAAGAAATTAGAATTCGATGTGCAAACGTGAATCGTTTGAAAAATTGTAATGTCTAAAAAAAAACTTTGAAGTTAATGATATTATAGATTTCAATTATTACTTTTTTTTAATTATCATCACAATAATATTTTTTTATACTGAAAATTTGTGAGATTGACATTCGTTTCGAATTTTTAACTTTTGTGCGTACACTTTGACTTAATCGATTCCTCATAAATATTTTAATTCAAATTTAAAACTTTTATTCACGCCTCTCCCGAACTCTAGATATAAATTGAAAATGAAAATTGTTTTTCCACTTGACATGTTTTAGGTCTTTTTGAAAAATAAGATGACAGAGACAAAATAAAAAAAAGTAAGGAAAAGAAGTTTGCTTAAATTTTGTAAAGTTTTTACAATAATTAAATATTTGAAGAAACACATATTTGAAAAAAATAAAGTATTTTGGCGACTTCTAAAAACGGCGCGTAAAGTGGATCTTAAAAAAGTGATTTATGATAATTTTTGAGCATTTTGAAAATCTCATACCCAATCTTTTAATTCTTCTTTGAATTTACAAATGCGTCAGTAGGAAAGTTTGTGGGACTTTTTGTCATCTGCCAGAATCTCTGACAAAGATTACTGGAACTTTTTTTCCAATCATTAAATGCAAAAGATTAAAACTTTAGAGACAAAAAAACTGTAATTCATAAACTAATTCAGACGTTGTTCAATCTCAAAGGTTTAAATTTGAAATTTTATTATTAGGAAAATTATGCTTTGTTATTTTCAGAATAGGAGCATTTTCAGACAAAATGTTTGAATTTCACACACTTTTAATTCAAAGTTGTTTAATTCAAGCATTAAAAACTGTAAATCAATATATCGCGATTAATTTCTTCTACACGTATCTCGTCATACAAACGAAAACTGAAGACTGAAAATATTTTAGGAATAAAATATTCTGCTCAGTTGAGAACTTTTTGGAAACGAGTGAAAAGACCTTTTCAATTAGAAACTAACTATAAAAATTGAATGGATTTTATATACGAGAACTTGAAACTTTGGGTTGTATTCCAATTTACTGGCATCCGAAATAGTTTTCTAATTTTAAATATTTTTTGAGACCCGGAGAATCTGGGAAAAGACAGTGAATTTATTTCTTTACCGGAAACTTTTTCAGTCCTCACTTTCAGCAGAAAAACTTGTCCAATCGCTTTGAGCGCCACTCGAAAGAAATAAATTTATTTAATTTCGAATCAGACCGATTTGAAATTAATCAATATTTAAAGGTTCTAAATTTTGTGTGCTTCGAGTCTTTGAGTTTGAACTACTTTGTACATTTTTTCAGTTTGAAAATTATTTAACTTGAAAACGTTCATAAAGTTTTTGAATGTTTAATCGTTCACATCTAAAATAAAAAATTCTTAAACTTTTTCTACTAAAACGATAAAATCGCAGACTACCCGGAAAATCGCGGTCGGTAATTCATCTTTTTCCTAAAAACTAATTTCCGGAATATATAAATAGAAACTAACAATTTTCATTATAAGCATGCATCCTGAAATTATTTCTTTGAAGAAATACAAAGGTAAAATACTATTTATAAAGCTATTTACTAGGTAATTTCACTAATTTATAAATTCAGTTATTTATTCATGAAGGACAGAGACGTAGAAGTCGATGAATAAATAATTTCACACGGTTGGTAAATTTATTTTTCTATTCATAAAGAACAAAGATTCGAGTATTTATAAATAAATAATTTCACAAGGTTGGTAAATTTATTCATTTATGAAGAAAATTGAGTTATGAAGTTAGCAATGAATAATTTGACAACTTAGGGAATTTATTTGTTTATAAGAAATGGACTTATGGAAATAAATAATTTCACAAATTTGGTAAATTTATTTATTTATTCATTCATAAAGAACAATGACTTGTGTATTTATAAATAAATAATTTCAC
>JAUMHM010085686.1:0-11425 GCA_032362435.1 Melikaiella ostensackeni | reverse complement strand
AATTTACCAGTAAAACAACCAAAGTTTGAAGAGCGAACTAACATGCGACCGACTGCCATACTGGCTCAGTGGCAACTCTGGTCCGCACAATTAAAAATTAAATCTTCAAAATATGGTGACCGACAAAACTTTTTTGATGATATCCTGCATAATTTGTGAAACTGTTCTCTTTCAAGCCTAAGGCATTTGAAAACCTTATGTTTTGCATAAGATAAAATATTACAAGTAAAATACTTATCGCAAACTTTGCGCCTTTTACCTGTTTTCCTATCTCCTCCATTCTCTTTTCCCCTTCCTTAATCTCCTTGAATTCCCTCTTGACTGCTTTCATTTCCTTAATCAACGTTTCTATCCCTAGTACTTCTGGCCGAAATTATGAGATGTCGATATCAGTGTCAGTAACGTAATTTGCTATTAAAACAGCTAGCTTCTGCTTACTAACAGATACTTTTTGAGTGTGCACAAAATTCATGAAGCTCTTTTTTTTCTTACAAAATAATAATGAAATAATAAGTTAGGTGCAATTTTAAGAAGCCGTGGAGGAAATCAACCAGCAGTACTAGCCCAAGAGGAATTTGCTGATGACCACACCTCTGTTTTTTTACAAATGCCACGTGACATTGTCATGACTGGAACTCTATACCATTTCACTCCCGATGAAGGTATTCCTAGCTGGATGGTAATGCCAATATTACAGCAACAGTGACCTTTCTCGCCACAGCGCGATTTTCTATTCATGTCTGGATACCGTCACAAATTTTCAAAAGCGAATCTCGAAATTACTCTTTGTGACGAAAATGATGCGAATTTTCTAGAATATAATTGTTTTGTAAAAACAGAAAAACGCTGTTTTAAAAGCACATCTTCGCCCTACACGTGACGGGCGTGGGCGGCCTTCAAACCCCGAAAATTTTTATACGAATTCCAGTATCCAACATCACTTATACGGGGAAGCTAGAATATCTTGCGCCGCAGAATACTCCTACCTGGATTCTTAGAGAAGTGCATATTAAGAACTACTAATGATAGTAAAAATTTGGATGTTTGGTAACAACACCTTGATGTTATTGCTTGTCATATCCAATTTCTTCTTAATACAGAAGTCACGGCCTCTCCCCTCTATTACCTTCTAGCTTTTTCTACGACCTTCATCCATTCTTTTCCAGTCCCTCCTTCCCCAAAAATTTCCTTAACGTTCACTTCTCATCCTCCCTTTTATCTGATACAACCCTCCCAGACATTCTCTCATGTTTCCTCTACCATTGTTACGTCGTAACAATCAACTTTTATAATTTCCAATAATAATTTATTTTATTTTTGCGTCTGAGCAACTAAGTCAATATTAAATCGTCTTTACTTTCATATTCTTCAATTTCGCTTCAAGTCTATTATTTTATAACTCCGTAAAGCGCACAGACAGCTTTCGACCATACTGAAGTACATTTTTAAGCAGATGTTCAAAATTGTCAGCATCTTTCAAACTGTTTCTATATTTTCACTTTCATAACTTTAATCCTCGACAATGTTTGCAAGCTGGTTTCTAATTTGGAGTTTTATGCTTTATTGCTCAGGCGTGCTTCTATCACGCTTCCTAAGGATTTCGTCTTCGAACTTTTCTGAATAAGTTTATGGCACCAATAATTCGACTAGCCCGAGCAGGGGCACCAAGCTAACACATTGATTTTGAGTTTTTCCGAATTTGTACCAATGGACATCGACGACCCTTCTCTGTAGCAATCACAAATAGCTTCAGAAACTGTCGACACACCTTCTGTAAGATCAAAATACCCCCGAGTGTACTTCAACTTTACAAAACAGACAGATACTTCTCAGCTCCCGAACGCTACACATCTCAAAACGAGCGCAAACTTTTTCGTTCTATTTGTATAATTAGAATAAATAATATATATTAGAAGAAGAGTTTTGTCCATCTCAAGAACAGAAATTTCATTCTTCTAATTACAAAGTTCCTCACAAACAACCATACTCTTCATTTTCTCTCCTCATCCTTCTCCCAACACCTTCCTTCTGTTACTTCATTTTCCAGTCACCATCTAATGTTCTTGTTCATTTCTTTCCCTTCCGTCGTCTTTTCAAATGCAAATCCTTCTCTTTTCATCGCTTTATGCCATTTATTGTATCTGGATTCCCCTGTCCTACACCATCTATTTATCACCTGCCTTCCTCTATCTTTTTTTCCAATTCCTCCTAGTTCTTCCAATTCCTCCTTCTTCCCCTACCTCTCGATCTCTAAAAAACTCTCTTCTTTCTTCTTCCCATCGCATTAACTCTACTGCCCTTTTTCCTCTTTCTTCCACCTCTTTGTAATAATTTCTTGCTTACTCTTCTCCCTTTTCCTCCCTTTCACTCCCTTAGTTTCTCCTCGGATTTCCACGCTCTCTTTTTCATGCCCTTTTTCTTAATTTATCCCAGCGTTTCCTCTTCTTTCCAAATTCCCCTTTTTTCCCCTATTCTCGGAAAACTTCCCCTTTTACCAGCTTCCTCTACAAATATACGATATTTGAAAATACAACATTCAAGATGACTGAAGGTCAAAGTTCAAAGGATTTAAAATATTTTAAGAAATTTTCAAAGAATCAGAAGCATTTACATGTGATTTAAAATTTGTTAAGGAATTTCCAAGGATTTGAACGATTTTAACTATCAAGGTATTTCAATAAGTTTTCTAGGATTTCAGGAAATATCAGATTTCATATAATTTCACAGTATTTTATAATATTTCAATGAACTTCAAAGAATTCATTCACCAAAATAAAGGAATTCCGTAGGAATTTGAAGATTTTCAGATATTTTAAGGTTTTTTCAAGGACTTTGAGAATTTCAAAGATTTTAGGATATTTTGAAAGATTCCAAGGAATTTTCAAAAGATTCTTAAGGATTTGTAATATCTCAGGATATTTTTGATAGATTTTAATAATTTGAAGCGATTACAAGAGATTGGAAATATTTCAGGGTATTTTAAAAGATTTCGAAGCATTTGAAAAATTTTGAGCGATTTGAAAAAATTTGCATGCGGTTATGAAGAATTTCCTGGAATTTCTAAAGATATAAAACGATTTTACAACACCTACAAGGTTTTAGGATATTAAAGAAGAAACCAAGGGATTTATAAGATTTCTGAAAATTTCAATGATTTCAATGGATTTTAAAAGCTCTAAAGGTATTTTAATAAATTTTCCACTTTCTGAACATAAATTGGTGATATTTCACTGATTTTCAGTGAAAATCCTTCCGGATTTCAATCAGTGACCCATTTTTCATTCACAAGAAGTGAGGAACTTCGTAGGGTTTCAATGGAATTTTGAAAATTTTTGTTTGATTTATCCTGAAGTGTTTTTAACTCACCTTGAATTCTTGGGAATTTTATCAAATTCTTTTAAATTTCCCTGAATTTTTCTAAACTCATTTCAAACTTGCTGAATTCAATGAATTTTTTCAAATTTTTGAATTGTTTTCAATTTACTTGAATTTTATGAATTTCATCGAATTCTTCTCATTTCTTTTAAATTCCTCTAAATTCACTCCAATTTAATTCAAATCAATGGCATTTTTTGGATTTTTTGAATTTTTTCAAATTCATTTGAATTGTCTTAAATTTAACTTGAATTATTTTGAAGTGTGGTTAGGGAAAATGAAAAATTAGTCTTTGTGAAAATCAGAGAAAAGTTAGGAAATTTTGAAAATGAGGTTTTGCGGCCACCCTGTTCACCTAAATATTCAAGTAACCCCTGAGTTCGTGATAAATTTTGTTCCTGAAACTAAAGAATACGTGTTTCATATCTCACTTCTGAAAACAATATATTTTGGTCCCAAAAAATTCCATGACGTCACCAGACAAATCTTATTTTTTTCGGACTTTTTATATCCCCGTAAATGGATTTCTAACGACCTGAGTATGTCCAATTTTCGAAAATAAGTTGTATAATGACAGAAATAATTCTCAAAATATCATTTAACATTATTTGAAATAGAAGATAAGATACAAAGACAATTATTGTATTATTAGGAAAATCAAGATTAAGATATTAAGATATTGAGATAAGATAAGAAATTAACATTCTCAGGTATATTCTATATGTTAGAATCATGAAATGAATTTAGAAATGCTAGAAATATTAGGAGGAACTGTCAATAAATTTTTCTTTGAATTTTGAATATTGTTCAATTGGATAATTTGGTTTAAACTTTTTCCATCGAATCCCAATATATTTGCTTTGACTGCATATACTTCATCAGAATGCTCGTTCGCAAATTTTTTCTTATGGCATTCATCACATTTTGTGTTTTTTAATTATAAATTTGAATCTAGCGTGTTTTCGTGGGCAAGTTATAATTTTGCTTATCTCAGCTTTATTTTTCATGCCTGGAACCATGAAAATTGGCCGTAGAAGGCTGTCTGAACCAGACTACAAAGGCCTTTCTACTTAGTTTTAGTTAAGACGAAATCGAGTTTTCTTCTTATTATTCCTAACAAAATAAAAACTTTTAACTCTAATTTGAGCACGTTTTACACTCTTTTAGATAATTTTGAATTTTGCTAAAGTCAGGAATTTTTAAACCAAGAAGACGAATTTTCAACAAAAATTTTAGTTTTAACAAAATAGTTGAGTCCTCAACCATGACAGATTAATTTTTCGAGTTAAGAAAGGAAAAAAATTGCAACCACATTTATTCGATTTTCTACAAAACAGTTGAGTTTTCAAAACAAAAAATATGAATTTCCAACATAAATGTTAGTTTTCAACCGAATAGTTAAATTTTAAGCCCAAAAAGTCAAATTTTTAAGAAAATAGTTGAATCCTCAACCAAAACAGATTCATTTCCAATCAAGCAGTTGTATTTTAACTTAAAAAGATTAATTTTTCACCAAGATAGTTGAATTCTCAAACCAAAGAGACGAATTCTTAGGAAAAAAGTATTACACGCTAACAAAATAGTTGCATTTTTCACGAAATAAATAAATTTATAACCAAATAGTTGAATTTTCAACTGAAAGAGTTTAAGTTTCAGTTAAAAGAATTGATTTTCAATCAAAAGAAAACTAATTCTCAACAAAGTATTCAAATTTTCAACCAGAAATTAATTTTCAGCAAAAAAAAAAAAAATCCTAGCAATGCAGTTCCAATTTCAGCCAAGTATGTAGTTTAATTTTTCAACCAAAAAAATTAAATCTTAGCATAAAATGTAATAGTTGATATCTCAACCAAAACCGACTTCAATTTCAAATCAAAAACAGTTGAATTCAACCAAAAAATACGAATTCTCAATAAAAAAATTGAATCCAAAAACATTAATTAATCTTAAACCAAACAGTTGTATTCATTTCAATGTTGATTGTCCTATAATCGTTTTCTGCAGAATGTTTTTTTTTCATCTTGAGACATCTAAATATCTCAAGAAATACGCATCCAATGAAAAAATGTCCATATTAAAAACTTTTTATTTTCGAGGTGAAAAAGTGACTTCGCAAATCTTTACCCCACACCCCACTCCTTGGGGGCGGGGGGAGGGTAACTTTGAAATTTCATATGGGAACCTATATTTTTTATTGCAGATTCAGATTCTCCATTGAAAAATATGTAAGTCTTATTCGGAAAATTTTTTTGATTCGCGCAACTGAGAGTTATTCGCCGGGGGTGGAATGTGGATGCGACTTCCGCATTCCAAATCCTGTACCTAGCGCCATTCAAAAATAAATTCAAAATTCTGGAAAAATTAATTTAAAATCTTCTTTTTTTGTTTTGTTTGAATAAAATGGAGAAATTAGAATTTCCGTTTTACTTTCGTTTGAAAGCGCATTCCTCGAATAGCCAACAATCTTATTTTTTGCAAATGCATCACCATCTCGCGTGAATCGAAAAAAAAATTTCGACTAAAACTTACGTATTTCTCATGGAGAATCTAAATCTGCAATAAGAAATAGGCATAAGTTCCCATATGGAATTTTAAAGTTCCCCCTCCCCCTCTACTGCCCCCAAGGAATGGGGTGTAGGGTAAGTTTTTGCGGAGTCGCTTTTCTCCCTCGAAAAGGAAAAGCTTTCATTACGGACAATTTTTTCGTTGGATGCGTATTTCTTGAAATATTTCGATGTCTCAAGATAAAAAGGAGGGGGGGGGGGTGATCAAGCCTTTTTTATTAATGGAGAAGAAGAGGGATAAAAAGTTGGGAAACAATGTGTTACGAAATTCATGCCTAGCTCCAAAAAAACAATGTCATTCTTGGACTCATTTTTTCTTACGCAAAAGATATTTGAGTGCACACAAAGTAAGTGCAAATAATGCTGATCCTAAAGGTAATAAATGCGAAATGAAGAGTCGCCATCTTTTCCACTCTGTCTTAAATAACAGATGAAGCTGTGACGTAGATTTCTCACCTGATTTCCAGTAAAACCCGCTGAACTCGGATTTTTTCATACATTTCTCGATTTTACTTGAAGTTAGGTAAAATGTGCAGAAAATCAGTATATTCAACTGAACTTCATATGAATTCTACTAAAATGTCATGATGTCCATAATATTTGTACCGATCGTGTTGCAAATTATTATCATAGTAAATCCTGAGATATCAAATGTGCTGCAGCTCAATTCAATCTTCTATTGAATATAAAAATGATCCATTCTAGTGAATCAAAAAGTCTACTAGCCTAACTTCACGATCTTATCAACCGACAATCCCATTATTTTTTTTGCAACGAGACGGAAAGGAGAAATTTTGAATTTGAAATGCCATAAATCCCTAAAACTTTGAATAAAAGTATTGCGTTTTCAACAAAACAAATGAAATTTTATCCAAATAAATGAATTGTCAACCAAGAACATTAATTTTCTACTAAAAAAAGAAAATTTCCTATAAAATACATGAATTTCAAGCCAAATAGTTAATTTTTCAACAAAAAAAATTAATTTTCAACTAAAAAGATGAATCATCAACGAAGGCTGTAATTTTCGATGTTTCAGCCAGAGAAGGTTTCAATTTTAAATCTGAAACAGTTGAAGTCAACCAAAAAAGGTGAATTTTCAACGAAAAAGTTGAATCAATGACTCAAAATAGATTGATTTTTAAGCAAGCAGTTGCATTTTCAACTAAAAAGATTAATTTTATTCCCAGATAGACGAATTATATGTAAAATACATAAATTTTCAACCAGATAAAGCAAACGTACCAGTTTGTGAACGCGTAACATATTCATAAATGATCGATTGGGAATAAAATAAATTTAATGCGTGTTTGAGATGTGAAATAAATTTTCATGTGATACGTGTTTATTGTAGTTGTAAAAAATACTTTTATATGCTTCTTTGAAGGCTTTTATTATTTAATGTGAATTTTTTTCGCAAGCTGTTTCGCTACATCAGTTTGTGAACGATAGAAACGATCACTTTGTTACTCATAATCTTGTCATTTTTTCATGAATCAACTTCTCATAATAAAGTTTATGAGTATATAAACTTTTTCTGTTTTAGAAAGTGCAAGATTTTTATAAAAAGTGACCAGTTTTTTGCAAGCAATCAACTATTATTGCAACATCTATTGCGCCTATGCTAAATTTTACTAGCCTCACAGAAACGTCGTTTATTTTCTCATGAATCTTTTACAGTACTAAAAAACAAAAAGTTCAGAATCATTCCAAATTATTTATAATGCTGAAATAATGCAAGATAATTAAGATAAGTCAACAAATATTCAGTAATCAATGTTTTTATTCAGAAAAAAATAGCGGCACGATAAATAATAGGTCGAGTTTACTTTTATCGACTTTTTGAGATTATAATCTATAAAAAAAAATTCGACAAACGAAGAATCACTAATTAATTGATGAGTTGCTGAGTGAACTTGAAAACAAAGATAAAACACGGTAAAATTAATTTTTTCACGTGAATGCCCACAAACTGGTACATGAACGTTCTTTATGTATCAGTTTGTAGGCGGCAGTATTTAAAAATAAATAATAAAATATCAAGACTTTTCTGCAACGTTTGTGTAAAATATGAACATCCTTGATTTATAATAACGTTTTTTTCTCAACTCACCTTGTCTTTTGTGCGTTTTTCATGGATGAACGTAATTCAACTGTCAAAACAGTTTCTAGTAAGATGGAGGCGATTTTATTGTTACCACTATGCTGACAGTGACAGTCACATCAAAAACAGCGGTTTATTAAGAAAATATTCGAAATTTATACCGACAATTCATATCAATTTTGATGCTTATTCTTTCAGGATGATGTTTATAATGATTATCGTGAGGTTGATTATCATTTGCTACATCAATGGATGAGAATATGAACAAGCTTTTTCAAATTGATACGCGTTCACAAAATGGTGCGTTTGCCTTAGTTAAATTTTTAAGAAAATGCATAAAATTTCAACGGAATAGTCGAATTTTCAACCAAGATGATTATATTTCTACCAAAGAAGACAAACTTTGAATCAAATAGTGAAATTTTTCACTAAAAAAAAATTGTCAACAGCATTACGAGTTTTCAATAAAATAGTGAAATTTTCAACCAAAGAAATGAACATTCAACCAAAATAATGAATTCGCGACCAAAAACAAAAAATTTTAACACAACAGTTCGACTTTCAATCAAGTAGTTGAACTTTCAGGCAAAAAAGATGAATTCTCAACAAAGAATGTGAAAGTTGATGTTTCATCTGAAGAAGATTTGAATTTTAAATCGAAAACAATTAAATTCAACGAAAAAAGAGTCATTTTTAATAAAATAGTAAGTTGAATATTCAACCAAAACAGATTAATTTTCTACCAAACAGTTGCATTTTCAACTAAAATGGATGAAATTTCTACTAGAAGAGATGAACCTTCAAACTGAGAAGGCGAATCGTTAAAAAAATAGTTGAATTTTACACACAAAAAATTTCAATTAAAAAAGAAAAATAATTTCAATGAAATTGTCGAATTTTCATACATACAGTTAAATTTTCAATTAAAAAAGGTTACTTTTCAACGATATTGTTGAATTTCCAAAAAGATAATTAAATTGCACTTTTCTTATTTGAAACAAAATAGAAATAGTTTTACTGAATAAAAGGTTTCAGAGAAAAAAAAGAGAATGAAATTAAGAAAACGTATGCAAAAAATTAGACCAAAATATTCAACCTTTGACCCTAAAATCTGACATCCCAAAACGGGAGTCAAATAGTTAATGCACTTAAGGGCTTGTGACAGTTTGACAGTAGGGCATATAAACATTACACTGTCGAATACACTGATTGATTTTCCTTCATTCCCTTTTTATTATTTCTAAAATTTTATTTGGGAACTTATGTAGAAATTAATTTATTTTGATATAGGATAACATTATTCAATTTTATAATTTGAATAATGGCCATTTTGGGCCCTTCTTGCACATTCTTATTTCCTACTTTAGAGCTACTGGCGTATTAGACTTTTTTATCTGAAAATTATTTATTTTACTATAAAAGCATTAACAGAAAAATGATATCTATCATCAAAGCAAATAAATTAGGATACATCTCTGTTTGTTTTTTTCATTAATTTTTTTTTGGTTTGAAAAGGATTTAGCATTATCAAATTTGATCGAAGGAAAAAAACTTAATTTTTTTCGCCAAGCACGGCCCAGCACATCTCTATGTTTCTCAAAAGTGTGAAAAATTAAGAAAGTTAGGATTTTTAGAAAAGATTTTTCTCAACATCATTCAGGATTTTTGAACTTTGTTTAGCGGTACAAATTCATGTTCGCTAAGAACTATCTATTATCAGAGAAAATAAATTGTTATCTATTTTTTTTATTACTTTATATATAGAAATAATTTTAACCTAACGTTGACGAATTCAAATACATACAAAAATAGAACAGTTCATCGTCCCACTTTATTATCTCACAATGTCACCATGCTCTCAAACTTTCCTGTCTCTAATTCAGAAAAGAATATCTCAAAATACTTCCTCCATAGTAGAATACCAGATACGTCCCTGAATCAACTAGAAATAGTGGGTAGTGTCCTCGATAGTATAGTCTTCAGTAGTATAGTGGTAAGTATCTTCGTCAGTGGCGCTTTAAGCATCGTGCGAGTGCGGATGGTTCTCAGCATTGAAGCGCAAAACGAAAGCTAAATGCTTGAATAATAACGGCCGCGTCGCCAAAAATAGTGTCCGGTCAAATCAGAAACTAGAATCTTGCAGCCGAAATCTGGAAAAGTGAAAAAAATAATAATTAACCATATCAATCCAGCGCGTGAAATAAGTGCAACGCGTCAAAGCCATCATGGCGGATGTAGTGTACAAGGCCCATGCCACGAAAAATGGGCAGTGATGCACCTGCAATCAGCAAAAGAAAGCTATCATTCTCAAATAGCCCAAGCCCGGCTAAAATAAATGACTCTCCAATAACGCAGCAAACATTCTTTAGGAATGCTGTGACGGCACAAGGAAACGCCGAATTTATATTTAATACAGAAGACAGAAGACTGATGAAAAAGCTGCTACAAAAAGACAAAATTAAAACTAAACCTGTGAAAAAAATCAGAAAAACGCGGGCATCATCTCTTCAAGAAAATGAAGAAGACTTGCTAGAAACAATAAACAAAGTCGACATTATTAAACCGGAAGACGACGGATGCAGAATTACCAAGCCGATAATGGACTCGCCCGTCTTTGTAACCGAAAAAACAGATCTCGTCAACGCGGTGATCGAGTCTCCGGACGACGTCGTCGATAAAGAAGGTTTTGCCAATACGCATATCGAACCACAAGCTACCGACGTCGATATTAAAAACTCAGAATAAATGGAGCTGAAAGTCAACTCACACAAAGAAGGAGGCCCTTCAGTCAATCAGGTGTTAGCATTAATGAGAGAACAGAAACAGCTGTTCGAGAACCTATTCCGTCAATTAAAATCAGATCAACCTGTGAAAGATGACATCCCTAGAATCTCGATCCCAGAATCCCAGGGGAACAGGATGATACACTAGATGAAATCAAAGGAGGAAAACCCAGATCAAGGTTTTTGGGAAACTATAAAGCGACAGACAAGCCCCCTCCAATCTACGCATCTATTACGCAGGTAAAAGTAATGCGCAACTGGCTAAATGCCATAGTTCCTAATGATAGCTTTGAAGTAAAAAATCTATTAAATGATAAGATAGCAATCTAAGTAGAGTCTAGGGCCACATTCGAAAAAGTTCTAGATATGTTAGGGGAAAATGATATAAACAATGTCACGCGAGCACCAAAACAAGACAGAGTGCAATCGTTATTACTTGAGGGGGTAAGCGGGGATTTTGATGAGCTAGATTTTAAAAACGAATTAGACGAAATGAATATAAAAATGTTGAAATCCTAAGTCTGAAAAAAATCAATACAAAAGATTTTTTCAAGGCAAAACAGGGTGGTCCGGCGTTCCTAATAAAATTCTCAGGGAAT
>JAUMHM010085685.1:0-11426 GCA_032362435.1 Melikaiella ostensackeni | reverse complement strand
CATAAAAACCGCGCATTTTATGTAACCAACGGTGCCGTTCGTAGCGACAGGAATGCGAATTATATCCGCTCATTACACCTACCTGATCGGAACGCCATCTGTTGGATTAGTTCCACTGCCTTTTCCCCTGCGGATCGTGAGAAAACATGAAAATTGGGGCCGTTGCAGGGCGCTGGTTCTCTCGAATCAGTGGAGCCGCTCACCGAACAGAAGTGGCGCTGTTCACTGTGTGATTGGCGGGACAATTGTACGTGTTGGGTGAGCGGTTCTACCAAACTTCTCTCCGTGTAAATTGCAAGCAAAATGTGAGCAACACAATTCTTTTCGAAAGTTTAAAAAAAAATGATCAGAATTGGTAAAACCATCATGAAAAGAAGCGTAGCTCTTATTTTGAATCAGAGCTTCTATAGCAAGGATTATAGCGCAGGTAAGGTTATGTGAGTGGGAAGTGATGTCAAGGTAAAGAGATGGGAAGATTGTAGAGGGGAGATAAACACAGGGAGATCGGAGAAAGGGGAAGATGAAACTTGAAGAATTGAGGACGGGATAAGGATAATGCAAAAGAAGTGGGTTGGTTGAGAAAGGTATTAAGAAGGAGAAAGATGGGAAGGGGAAAGGATGGGTAAAGGTACAAGTATTTCATGAGAGGGTTGGGTTGTTTGAGAGAGGGGTGCGGGAGAGAGTAAGAGGGAGAGGAAAAAGATGGTTGAGGGGAAAAGGTTTATACAGGAGGAGTCATTGGGATAAGAGGGATGTGTGGAAGAGAAGAGAGGAAGAGGATCGTTGAGTGACGTAGGAGGTAAAGTAAGTGAGAATTAATAGAGTTCGGAAAAAAGAAGATGAGGTTGCGGAATTCAAATATGAAAGAGGGATTGAAGTTGTGAGGTCTGTTTATTTGAATAAGGGTAAGGGGAAGATGTAGGGGTAAGTGTGATAGATAAATTAGTATAAGGAATTGTTGGGGGTAGGTCGATTTGGGTACGGGGGAGGAAAGTAAGGTATGAGGTAGGTTAGTTCTAATAAGAGTGATGAGGAAACATAGTGAGATAGGTTAAATTCCTGAGGGGAAGGGCTATGGTGGTCTAAGGAGGTGAAATCGGATATGGCGTCGAAAAGTTGTGGTGAGTTAGGTGAATTTGGGTGAAAGGAAAATGTGGTGAGTTAGGTGGGGCAGGTTAATGTGAATAGGCATAAGTAGAGGATGTTGTGAGGCAGGTTACTTTTGATAAGACGAGGGTAAAAAGTGCCGATGTAAGGAAAGATGGTGTAAGGTAGGTAAATTTGGATGAAAGGCAGGGAAAAAGGTGGTGTGTTAAGTATATGTGGTGGCGAGTTTAGTAATTTTGTATAAGACAAGAAGACAGAGGGAAAGAGACAGTGAAGTACCTATGAATTTGGTTGTAGCCAGGGGATGACGAGATGAGGTAGGTGATGGGTAGGTGAAATTAGATCCACCTTTAGACTTTTTTGTGTCTAATTGAATTTCGCAATTCCTTAGGGCATATTTCAACTCCACATCTTCTAATACCTACCAAAATTCTTCATCAGAGAATTCATGAAAAGTGTCCAGACTCCTTCTGAAACTTCCAGCAAATAGCAAAGGCTGCTGAGGAATAATACTGATATTTGAAAGCAAATCACCTAAGCCGAAACTACTTGTTTCTACAGTATCAATGTAAATTTCTCCTTCCGAATAAGCTAAACGAAATAGGGCTCTGCAATCAGAGAGGTTTTTTCTGCAACAGTTTTTTTAGTTGAATAACATACTTTGGTTCATATTTTCGGGTAGAGAATTGAATTGTTTTGTAGAAAATTCGTCCTTCTGGCTTTTCATTCAACAATTTCATAGAAAATGAGGCTAGTTGATAGAAAATTAACTTTTTTGTTGCAAAATCATATTTTTAGGTCGCAAATACAACTGTTCCGTAGATGATTCATCTTCTTGGCTTCTGAATTCAACATGCTTGTCGATAGTTAATGTATTTTTTTGAAAATTCACTTTTTTTGGTAGAATATTAATCTTCTTTGTAGAAAATTCATTTTCTTAGTTGAAAACTTACTATTTGGTAGAAAATTCATGTACTGTGTTGAAAATTCGTCTTCTTTGATATAATAATAATCTTCTTGGTAGAAAATTCAATTTTTTTGGTTGAAAATGCATTTATTCGGTTTCATTTGACTATTGTCTCATTTCACTATTGGTGAAATTTTTTTCATGTAAAATAGTGGTTTTCAACTGAAAATTTAACGATCCCATTTTACGTTGAAAACTTATCTTTTTTCGTTGAAAAGTTAATTGTATAGATGAAAGTTAATCATATTTGGTTGAGGGTTCAACTATATTGTTGAAGATTCATCATTTTGGTAGACTCTTAATCTTCTTGGTCGAAAATTAATTTTTTGGTTGAAATTTCAAGAGTTTTCTACAGAATTTGCCTTTTTTGCTTGAAAATTCCACAATCTGGTTGACATTTTTTTTTGTTTTGAATGAAAAATCTTTCTTGGTTAAAAATTTATCTTATTCGCTGGAAATGTTATTTTTTCCGGTTGGAAGTGTTTAGATTCGACTTTTTTTTTGAAATTACAATCTTTTCTTGGCTGAAATATCAACTATCATATTTTTCGTTGAAAATTAATCTTTTTGGATTGAAAATTCAACTACTTAGTTGAAAGTCGAACTTTTTTGTTAAAAATTTATTAGTTGTTGCGGTGGTTTCGATTTGTATGTTTCGTCAGTCATTTGTTTGGCTGCTTTCGCATCGTCTTTTGTTTTGTCTGAATCATTCAATTCAATAGTCATTTGTCCGTATTCCTTGTTTTGTTTAAACTACAAACGCGGCCACAACGTTCTTTCCATGATTTTCAGTATCTGCAAATTGCATAGAAGATTCTGTACATTCTGGCACTGTGAATTTAATCTTATCAATGTTTGATTGTCATCATACGCAGTTCTTCGTTGACTTTTATAAAAGATACCTCGAGGTTACATATGCATAAGTCACCCTGATAAATTTTGTTGCATTTGTGGAAAATATACTGCGAAGAAAAAAAGCCATGATATATCGAAATCCATAAAACAAAGTTATCATAATTATCCCCAATCCAAATTTCAAACCAATATTAATCATGGGCTCTACACAAGGTATGTATAACTTGCTATGCGGCCTTGATACACTGGAAGATGGGAAAACGAATGAGTATGCCGCTCGGTTTTTCAATGATGTGGCGTAAACTTCATATTCACCATCCAGTCTGTTACTTTTGTTTAAGCTAAATCCGCGGATACAATATTAAACTAAAGGCACGATAACGTACCCAGAACATTCCTCGGTAACTAAACCTACTTTCCATGAACCCTATCTTTCTGTACCATCTTCACCAATTCAAATGGTCTTTTTTGAGAATGCGTAGCTTGAAAATGTACGGGTTGACGATTTTTCGTTGGATGAACCTTCTAGAAATGATGATATTAATGACGATGATAATGATCCTATTCATGCTTCTGATGATAAAGATGATGAGTCTCTCCTAACAGATATTCTAAAACCGCAACTTCTTTCTGAGTGTGAAATAAACGATCTGATTAGGAACTTTTATTGGCCTGAGCAAGAGTGAGAATTACTAGGATTGAGGCTGAAGGCAAATCATTTGTTGGCTCCAGATAACACATTTTCGTGGTACAGACATCCAGAAGATGAGTTCCTTCTATTCTTCGAACAATCAGATTCACTGGTGTACTGTACGAATGTGCCTAAGCTAATGGAGACTCTAGGACAGCCAAATTATGATGCATACCAATTGAGGTTGTTTATCGATTCAGCCAAGCTCAGCTTAAAAGCTGTCCTCCTACCTAATGGAAAAAACTCGCTTCAGTACCAATAGCTTATTCTGTTCATATGAAAGAGACATATGAAAATCTCGAAAATCTGCTTAAGACAGTTCAGTGTGACGAACATCAATGTTCTCTTTGTGAGGATCTGAAAGTTATAGGCTCACTTCTTGGTCAGGGATCAGGTTACGCTAAACACTCTTGCTTTTCATGCAAGTGGGATATTAGAGCTAGGTCTAATCACTGGTCGAGAAAATAGCCATCAAGGGAACTAATTTCTGGTTTAAAAAATGTCATTCACGAAAACTTAGTCGATCCAGCTAAAGTTCTTCCACCTCCACTTCACATAAAACTAGAAATGATGAAGCAATTTGGGAAAGCACTGAACATAGATGGAGCATGCTTCCAATACCTGTGCACAAAGTTTATGAAATTCAGTGATGCTAAAATTAAAGAGGGAAATTTTGTTGGACCACAAATGAGAGAACTGATGAGAGATGGAAAGTTTAATGCAACCATGACGAAACTTGAAGAAGACGCTCTGATTGGGTTCGAAGGGGTTGTTAATGGTTTCTTTAGGAATAATAAAGATACAAATGACAGGAAAATAGAGACAACCTCTAACCCAGTCTTCACTGGGAACTCTTAAAAAATTGTAATCATCACAAAAAAGGTATGGGTACATCAATCTTCATAAGGGTTGATTATTAAGGGTACAATGTGCGTATATTCCATCACGGAGTGTTCGGCAACCAGAGTCAAAATAACCGAAAACGGATAAATTTCATGGTCTCTGATAATCAGAAACACGGCCAAGTGTACACACTTGGTGCGTGCGCAACCACTGACACCTCTACGTTCGAAAGCACTCAGGGTTTTCAAGGTCAGATGCGATCGAATATCGATTTATGAGGGTCGAAAGAAGAATTAATAAACTTTAATTTGGGATTTTTTGGAAGGTTCTATGACTTCGGGTTTGGTACCCAAGATTATCCAAAAGTTGCCAAAAGTCCCTTTTTTGGGGGTTTCAACCCTCATTTTCTTAGAAATTTTACGTGATGGACAACTTTTGAGTCCAGATTCGTGTGCAGCCCAAAAGTATCTATCGAAAACACCTAGTCACTCCCCACGTGTACGATCCTTGTATCCCGTGTAAAAATATTTCGTCTTGGATTTCGTCTTGATGATGGGCAATTAAGACATATCCAACACGTATAACATACGTATCATACGTACATACGTATGTATATTATACATATCCTACCCTACATCCAAGATATCACAGAGCAAATAGGAAGAATTCTCGACAAACACAACATCCAAACCATATTTCAACCACCTGCGAAAATAGGACAACTTCTAAACAGCCCTAAAGATTAAAAGGCAACTCTCAGTGATCCGGGAGTATATAAAATCCCTTGCTCTTGTGGCAAAGTCTATATTGGAGAAACCGGGAGAGCGGTGAGCCAACGTGTAGAAGAACATGAGAGTAAAGTCAGGCTGAAACATTTCACGCAATCAGCACTGATTAAGCATTATATCGAAACAGAACATAGCATTTTATTTGACAGAACAACCATCATCGCAAAAACATACAATATTTTTCTCCAAGAAAACATAGAGAAGCAATCGACATCTCATTACACCCTAATAACATCAATAGGGACAATGGATATAATACCAATCCGATTTGGCTTCCCGTCCTCTCGGTTTTTTGAAAAAGACTTGATTGGCCAATTAGGTTCGACCAGTCCCAACGGGGGGCGTTTTGGCCAATCGCAGGCATCGCAAAAAATATATATAAGAACAACATAATCTGAAGCTCCAATTTCAGCTTAGCCCTGAAAAGGTGAACTGCAATGTTCGTGAAATGTCGGCAAGATTCGTAGTTTTGCACACGATTGAAACCTGAAACATCTCCTTTTACTATAATGAATCATCGTGGGAGAATCAAATCTATCATTTTTGTAATCCTGTACATTGCTCCTGTTCTGATTATCACTTTTATTCTCAATTTAAATAATTCTGTTATGCATATGCTTGTCATTAAAAAGTGATTGGATGATGGTTGAGAAAAAGAATCTGTTAGCATAATCCAATATTCTTTTCATGGTATGCAGGATGAGATAATTTGAGACCTCCATCAATTGAATTCCTCACAATCCCTTTTTTGTTTTTAATGGAATGATTCGAATTAAAATTTAGTGTCCTTCCTGAAGAAATAGTTTTTCTGTGTCAAACGGTAATAATATAATTTTCAGCAGTTTTTATCAAGGTCAAGTCAAAAAAATTCAATCTACCTTCTGTTTCGATTTCAACAGTGAACTGTAATCTTGGATGTATACTATTGAATAAATTGAGTAGGGTATTCAAATTTTGCGCATGTAAAGATAACACAGAATGATCCACATATCATGCATGAAAGTTCAATTCAAAATTAATTCTGTTCGAGACTTCATTTTCCAAATCTTTCATCACAGTTTCAGCAATATTCGGAGACAAGACTGAGCCTATCGAAGTACCAAATTTTTGTTTATAGAAAGTACCATTGAATATTGAATAAAAGGTTTTGAAAACATATTCAATCGTGTCAAGAAATTGTTTTTTCGCAATTTCAGTGTGAGGTTTTATTGTATTCCACCCATTTTCAATAACAAATTTAACTCTTTTATATGGATTATTAGGAAACATGGCTATTGCATCAAAGGAGAGAAAAATGTGATTTGTTGGTATTTTAACATTTTCGATTAATTTTAGAAAGGCAGCACTTTTTTTAATTGATCTTGCTGAAAGAGTAACTGATTCTTTGATAATTTTACTGAGAAGTTCTTCTTATTTTCTCGTAGGTGAACCTATTGTCGAAATAGCGGGTCGTAAAGGAAATTTTGCTTTATGAGCTCCTTCTAGGCCATAGGCAAGAGATAGATTTGTGTAAATTATGTCAATGTCGCACCTTTCGATTCTGTTTCTCAAACATATTTGAAGTCTCAATCTTTCTAGAATTTTAAATGTACCTTTTTGAATAATTTTCGTAGGATCATTTGGAATAACTGCAAGACTATCTGTATCATTCAAAATATTCATCATTCTTAGATTATAAATATCTTTTCAAATTGCGAATGTAATACTTGCTTTATCGGCCTCAGTCATCAATAATTCAGGATGACATTTTAAAAAATGTTTTGTTTCAAACAACTTTTCGCTTAATTCTTTTTCTAATAAGGTTTATGAAGTACCATTATTCAAAAATTTATTCGATAAACCCATAAATCTTGCTCTGAATTCTCGTACTTTGTTTTCTGGTAATTTCGAAATATTTGCTTTAATTTCTCTAATGATTTCAAGGAATTGAATATACTATTTTTTGCTATATTTGTTACTAAAGCCTTCACCCAACCGTAGAATGTTAATTACTTTTTGTGGAATCTCTAAGTTAGAAATATTTTAAAACCATGAGTCAGGTTGATTAGTGGTCTCAATGAATGTCTCTTTGCGTCTTTTGTTATTAAAATCAAAGCAAACTTTCTTGTTGATATCAAAAATCATTTCTGAGAAAACCCCATGAATCTTACACTTTATCAAGAAAACTTTCTATAATGCAGCTGATCTCAGTTTTTTACTGATTGAATGAGAATCTTTAATATTTTTTACTGGTCCTCCACCCCAATTTTCATCAATTACCTTGAAGTCCATATGACCAAAAATATTCAAAAAAAAGTTTTTTTCTGAACTATTTGTGCGGGCGAAACTGTCCTTTTTTCGTCAATATCGTCCAAACTCCAACCTTTTGTAAAAGACACATGTTAGAAAACTTTCAAAAGATTTCATGGAATTTATTCAGATTGCTTTAGCCCTTAAAATCAAGATTTATAAAATACCTACTTCTGACAAAGTTATTTAGTTTTTACAAGTACCAATATGACATTATGATTAAATTTACATAATATTCAATAAAAGCAGAGATGGTGTAGATATAAGAATATCAAAAATAGATACAAAAACACATAAGCATCTATAATAATTATAAAATTATAAAAGTTAGAACATAAATGTCAGTCAAAATACAGTACAAAATGGTACATGATAAGATATGCACATATTGTGCCAGGATCAAATTTTGTGAGTTAATTTAGAACCAATCTATTCAGATTATTCCATTTTTCAAAAAGAAGAAGGTGATACTTTAATCTAATAACACATTCCTAAAATATTCCTCACTTTCTCAAATTTTTTAGAAAATATTTAAGTAAAATAGATATCTTTTGGTAAATTGAGTTAATCGTTAACACTTCAATTAAAAGAAATCTGAAGTATTCATAGGTATCCCTGCAGATTGGGTCAATGAGTATAAGTCAATATCTGGTTAGAAACTGTAAGTTCTATATATTCAAAACTTATAAATTTTTTATATTTTTAAATATTTAAATATGAACTTTTTTAAATTCAAAAACGATTTTTATTGGAAATTCTTTCACTCTGAGTACAAGTTCAAATTTAGAAACTTAAAATTTTTTAAGTTTGAAATATTAAAGAATTAGGAGCAATCAGATTGGAAGGCTTTCAATTCGAAAAGGATCGGAACTTTAAAAGTTGAAAATTTCAAATCATTTCAGTTTGATCAATCAAAATTGGAAAACCATAAAATTCCGAATCATACAATTTTGAGAAATTCAGGTTTTCCAAATGTTTTGAATTCACATTCGATTCTAAATGTATAATAAAAAATTCAAGTCAAAAGCTCTTGCTGTTGCTGTTAGATATAAAATATTGAAGCCCATTCATAAGCTCGATAAATGAAGTAGAAACACCCAGCTCTCGTTTTCATGAATTTTGAGAGGGATAAATTCTTAGACCGTCCTGTGGCTCCGTTTCTGGACAACGAAAGAGAAAAAGGAAAAGGTGGAAAATAAAATGAAACGAAAATTGAAACGTGGATTGATACAGAATATCAGAACTGGGTTAAATGGAGGGCTGTCAAATCCAATATCAAACTGCTGGCTGCATTCAAATATAGTTCGTTAAGCCATAACAGTGAAATCAAATAATCGAATCAAATAAATTAAAATAATCAAATAATCGAATTTAAAAAAATTCGAAATTTCGGATGATTTGAAACGAAACTTACTTCTCTTTCCATTCCCTTCTTCCAATAATTTCCAAAAATTATAATATTTATAATAAATAAACATTCTGCAGTTTAGAGCTTGGCTTTACTTGAATTGCAAATTATGTTCGTCGAATTAGGAAATAGGAACCAGCAGGTAGAATTCACGAGAGAGCTAATGAAATATTCATACTGATTGTTTCAGTTTTGGATATTCAAAACATAATTATATGGGTTTCGCTTGTGGTTTTGAGCTTTAAACTTGAAGTTAGTCAGGGTGTCTAGCGTTTCTCAACAAAAAATTCCAGGACTTTTCCTGGTTTTCCAGCACTTCAATTTCATGTTCAGTAGAATAATTTGAAAACATAATTCAAATATTTCCCTGAATTAGTTGGTTTACGAAACCAGTCAGTTTTTACAATATTATTGTCACATCTTGTCATTTTACAATTTAAAAAACTAACTGAACTGTTCACTTCCTTTTAAACTGTAAACTGCAATCCATTGTGATAAGAATCAAATAATGGAACCACTAGATCAAGTTTGTTCTCAAGAATAATCGAAAAAGTATCATCATTATTCCTCATCATATATTAAATGGTACTCTACATTTGGGTAAGTTATATCTAAATAGTAATTCATGTACTCGTCACTGTATTATAAGAACTTCGACATCAAATTTAAAAATTTGAAATAAAAGAAATTCATAACTATTTATCATATATGATTGATTGTAAGAAGAGGATAAGAACAACATTGACAATTTTAGTACCTGTTATCTTAATTAAAGCAATTATTGAACATTATATTGATGATATACAGAGATATAATGATCTATGCTTTATGAATTATTTTGATTTGAATATTCCGCAAGATGTGATTGACATTTTGAGGTTAGGAAAAAATTTAAGTTCTATATTTGTGTCCAACAGATCAAATCATGTTTTCGAAATTGTTGAAGACTTAGAGTCTAATATTGATAAGATTCCTGAGAATTGTCAAAGATGAACTTAGAAACAAAATTATATCATTATCTTCTAATTATTCGAAGAAGCCACAAACAATTCATGGAATTGATAAGATTATTGCTAATAAAATTAATCCAACAAATAGTTTTCTGAGTAAGAATAAAGAAAAAATTTATTTCTTCTGCTGATGAAGGTAATGTCACTGTTGTATTGAGCCATCAAAATCACAACAATACAATGAACAACATACTAGATGATTTGAATACTTATAAAAAAATAAATTATAATCCTTTACATTTTTTACAAAATGAGACATTTAAGTTGTTGGATAGATAAAAGGAAAATGGTTTCTTACATCCTTAAAAAAGAGCATCTATAATCTCCATTTATACTAACATTGCCAGAATTTATGGCCTTCCTGGGGTACATAAACCAAATTGTCCTCTTAGACCAGTTGTATCCTCTATAAGTACTCCTACTTATTTTGTGGCGGAGATTTTTAGTAAAATTATAACCGATTCTTAACCACCGTATATTTACAACATAAAAAATTCATTAGAGTTTGAATAAAAAATTTGAAATATTGTAATCTCTGTTGTTATATTATGGTATCTCTTAAAGTAACTGCACTATTTACAAGTATTCTTTCAGAGCTTGTTCTGAAAAGTATTAATCTCAGATGGAATCATATATGGAAAAATACAAAAATTCCTATTTGAGAGTTCAAAGGAGGATTTCCTTTTTTAATGAATAATACTTATTTTAAATTTGATAATAACTTTTATTAGTAAATTCATGGTATCCCAATGGTCTCACCAATATCAGCTATCATATCGGAAATAGTCATGCAAGACTTAGAATCTGAAATATTAAACATAATTGATTTTGACATTACAATATATGTTCGTTACGTTGATGATACTTTGCTGATTATTCCTGAGAACGAAATTTATTTAGTGGCTTCATTATTTAATTCTTATCACAATAGATTACAGTTTACAGTTGAAAAGGAAGTAAATCAATTAGTTTTCCGAATTTGGAAATAACGAGATTTGACAATAATATTGTAAAAACTAGCCGATTCCGTGAACTAACTTATGCTATCTATCTTAACAATATTTCAAATCATGCTATTGAACATGAAATTGGAGTTGTTTAAAATATCGTCGACTCTGCTATTCTTTTAGCAGACGCTTCGTTTCATTCTGACAATTTGAATTTAATTAGAAAATTATTATTTTATAATAATTAGCCTAGTGATTTTGTAGATAAACACACTAAAAAAAGATTGTTTGAAATTCATTAGAGAAAAAGAAATAATATTGATGATAATATTGATAACAATCTGACTATGCAAGACGAAAAACATATAATTGCAATTCATTATTTATGCCCAATTTCACAAAATATAAAAAGACTTCTGAATTCAATCAATATTGTAGAAAATGTATTGTAGTATCCAGATTATCTACGTTTAGTTTCAAGCTCGAGTTTAAGTTAGAGACTGTTATGTACTAAAGATTTA
>JAUMHM010085684.1:0-11427 GCA_032362435.1 Melikaiella ostensackeni | reverse complement strand
CTCCGTCGCGTTTGGTCAATGTACACCGATCAAACGCGATGCGGCGCTGTACACCGCCTAAATGCGAGGTGGAGCAGTATGGAATGAAGGCGCCGATGTAACTATTCTCATTAAAAAAATGTGATAGCAGTTTTTTTTAGCACTGTCAGAAACGAAGATCAAAAATAAATTTGACTTTTCTCTATAGAAGGATATTTTTTAATTTTTTGTTTGTCTTAGAAAAAAATGTCTGGTTTTTGCTCTAAAGAAACTTGAAATTAAAAAGCGAAATTTAAATTTTTTACTGTCTAGAACAAGTTTTAAGTGTTCCGGTATACGGATGACACTTGTGAACGCGTCCCGATGTTCTAAATGATTGTTTAAACTGACAAAAATTAAATTAAATTTCACTTTTACCTGTATCTCAATGTTCTTACAGGAAAAAGCCCAAGCGTTTTTGCTAGTCCAAAAAAAGTTTCAAAGGAGTGTTTTATGTGAAAAAAATTTATTATTGACCTTCATTTTTCAAGGTCAAATACATTTTTCAAAAATAAAAGTTACGACCAATAAAAAGGTTTCTGAAAAACCTATCAAAGCTATATTAGATAGAACTCATTTTATTGCTATTCGGAGACTTATAAATTACCCAAATAGTCGGTATGTCGACGCCTCCATTCCATACTGCTTCACGTCGCTTTTAGGAGGTGTATAGCGCAACGTCGCGTTTGTTCGGTGTACAGGTCTCCGTCGCGTTTGGTCAATGTACACCGATCAAACGCGATGCGGCGCTGTACACCGCCTAAATGCGAGGTGGAGCAGGATGGAATGGCGGCGTTGATATGCTGAAGAACCACTCATCATTCATTTTCATAAATAAAAAACAATTTAATTTTTTAACCTCAAGGCTTTCAAAGGGAAAAAAGTCGCCGGAATAGACGATATCCACGTGAATCCCGAAATTTTCGCAACCTCCCCCAAGGTAAATATTTATCCAGATGTCAAAACTTGTTGCCCATAAATTGCTATAGAATAGCACAACACTTCGATAATGTCTGACTTAGGCTGGGCAACTTTGACTTTTTGAGTGGGTGCAATTGAGAAATAAGTATGAAATTCAAATTTAAAATTTTAAAATATTTTATAAGTTCGATTTTTGTACCAAATTGGGTGATCTGATGATTATTATTTTTACATGATTCATTACTTTCATTTCAGTTTCTGTAAGAGAACATAATTTATGACAAAAAAGTTATATCTAGGAGAATTATTGAACGATCCTTTGTTTTTATTCCCTCTATGAATATTTAAACTTATATTACACAATTTCTTGAAATTTGACTGTTTTTATACCAGATGGCTATTAAAAAAGTAATTATGTGCTACTCTCTGATATTAAAAATTATATGATTTCAGCAATTATACGATGTATCAAGTATTTTATAATAAATATTTCTAAACTAAGAAGAATATAACTCATGATTTTTAAAAACTCTTGCTCGAAAACTTTTGAAATCTCAAATCAACTTTGTCAAGCCCAAATGACTTTAGAGCTCAGAACGTCCAAAACGAACGTTCTCAAGAAGAAAGATTATTCGGTAATATTACCGTTATACTACGGTTACCATTACCGTTACTGAAGTGACATTGTTCCTTTGGAAATTTGACCTTTATACAACCACAAGAAATTTATCACTTTAGTGAGCGCACGTACTCCACCAGAAGAAATTAAAATACAATTTCGTTTGTTTTTCGAAGATGTTTTAAATGTTACAAGCAATTGAAACTTTATCAAAAACTAAATGAATTATTTTTCTCAACGTCATAGTAATGTTTAGTGGTCAGTTACCCACTTTCATCATTTTAATCCAACATCAGATGGAAAATTATATTTTTCAATGAGGAAAATAGAGCATTGAATAAAATAAATATTCGAAAAACATGTGGGTTTTTATTTTCTGCCTCACTGATTTAACTAGAATTTTATTGGAGATTGCAGTTTCACTCACGGAAACCCATATTTAAAAAATATTTTTTAAATTGAGAAATATGAATCCATTCCACAGTTTCTGTTCTCCTGCACCGAAATTCATTTTTACGATTTACCATAACGAAAAGGCTCACGATAATATACTTTCTTGTCGGCCTTAGAAAGTTTTGTCAGATTTCTGAAATGGGTCTCAATTTATTTTTTATTTTTCATAATTGGTTGAATTTTTAACTAAAAATTGTGAAAAAGCATATTGCTAAAAGAATGTATAATATTAAATGATTTAAGGAAATTAAAGCTGTCATGGCAATATTTTTTTTAAGGCAATACTGTAAAGCTATGCGGAGTAAATTAAAAGAAGGAAAGTACTGGAAAACTGCTACATCATTTCTTTCGAAATTGGTACAATGTCAAAGAAATTCCAGGAAACACTTAAAAACCAGTATTGCCATGGAAAAATGTTGTTGTGGCAAAAGCAATAAAATAGCCAAACTTATTATAAACCTAGGTTCAATGCTCTATTCTTGCAAGAAAATTTTTGATCTTTTTTGGAAAAAGAATTCACACTTGTAATAATTAGAAAAAAAAGTGTGACTTTTTTGGTACTTTTGTCCAAGAACAGTGATGAAAAACAAGATTTACTTTGTACGTTTTTGATACTTTATTCGTACTTTGGCCGTCAATTTTTCAAACATAAATCTATAAGCACCTGTGAATGAATTTCTAAAATAAAATTCAAATTTTCTAGTACGTTTGGTCATTTTACTTCGGAAGTATCTTCTCAAATTTCAATTGAAACTTCTTGATATATTAGAAAAATGATTTTTTGTATTTTTTGAGCATTTTGAAAATTCCCTATCTCATTATTTCAATTTTCATAGAATTTAAAAATGAAAATTGTCAGTCTTGAGAATATTTTTTTTATAATCAATAGTTTTCAAGAAAAATGATGAACCCTAATTTTTTATTAAGCAAACTCTCGAAACTCACGTATTTCATTTTTTATAGTAAATCAGAGCTTCAGAAAGAGTATAGTAAGCGAGGTAAAATAAAGAACACATAATTCGTTTATTGACACTCCTCCTTCCATTCTACGAATAAATATTTGTTACGTAACTCACCAGTAATCACGTAATATTTATTCGAATATTTATTTGTGTTCTGAATCGAGATTTAAAATAGTATATGCTCTTGATTTTAGAATTTTCTCCAATTTTTAGGAAAAAAATTTTTAATTTGGTGATAAGTATCTGTCACTTTGAGGCTAATTTTTTTACTAGTTAATTAAAATATTGTCATCGGAGGCGGATTCAAAACGGAATTTTCTAAAATTTCAAATGATTGTTCGTTGAAAACCGTAGATTTAGTTTCTATACAGATTTTAGCGGTTGAAGGAAAGCATGTATCTTCAGATACTCAAAGCAAGCTAGATTTTGTGCATATTATCATTTGTTTGACACAAAGGTACTGAAAGTCCTCAGAGGTGACCTAGTAAAGCTAAATTTTTTTTTTATCTAGCGCAGAAATTGATCCGTTTTCATTTATCATATCAAATTTAATCTTAGGACATATAAAAAACGAGTTATTTCCAAAGATCACGATTTTCATATTTTCGGCTGAAAAATTACAAAAATCTGAGATGTTTGTAAAGTCGTAAATCGAAAACAAACGAGACTGAACAAGTCTTTTTCAATTACGCGGAATTTCATATACTTCATTTTTGAAATGTAGTGCTTTTCTACAAAAAAACGAGAAAAACGGTTTTTTTAAATGACCATAAGTCGGAACATATTCATGGAAAAAAAGTAATACAAGCTGACTATTAATACCAGCAGAGTATTTCATTTATTTACGAAACATAACTAAAATAAAGAATTGTATTTTTATTTGAGACAGCTTCACACCTTATGACATGAATATTCCGTTTTCTTAAGTTTTTAAAAATTTTGTTACTATAAATTGAGAAACCATTGATTTTAAACTTCAAACAATCGCGATGAATTTTTTTTCATGATTGTCTGAAGTTTGAAATCAATGGTTTTTCAACTTATAGTAAAAAATCTGCCCGCCGTGTGAGCACACTCCCATCGCGCGCTACGCGCGCGACTCTTTTCGATCAGAAGTTTGAGCGCGCCTAGGGCGCGCATCTGTTAAATCCCTCGCTTCGCGCTCAGTCTTTGTACTTCCCCAACATTTTTGCACGGACCTTTTAAAATTGAAAGTCAAACCACTGACAACTGTAATTTGGTAATTGTAAATTCCTTTCTTTGTTAAAGCTCCTTGGGATTTAACGAATACATTCTAATCACGTGTCTCGCACTTCGCACTCGATTAAAGTTTGTCCGAAACGCGAAATTTTCTATATTATGTTGAACTCTATTATACTAAATATATGTTATAATAATTTCTGTACCGCGGTCCGAGACTTCGGCCTTAGGCGAAAAATTTTGCCATCAAACATTTTATTGTATCTTGTGTAGTTTTTCTATAATTTGAATTTGTTATTTTCAATAGCATTTTTCACGATGAAAATCAAAAACTTCGCGTCTTATAAAAAAACGGATCTATTTAATTTGAACAATTTCGTTCCTTAACATTTTTGCTTATCTCGCATAGTTTCGGTGAAAAAGTGATTTCTATATTTTTGTTAACATTTTTTACTACTAAAACGAAAATTACGCATTTTATCAGAAAGTGGTCAGTAAGAAATTGTAAGACCATTTTTAGGTGAATAATTTTGTTGTTAAGCATTTTATTATACACTCAAACCCCGATATAAGCCCAGTTTCGGGAGTTGCTTCGCACTGGCCTTAGACCTAAACCGGATCCCTCGAAACGTAAACAGACAGGGACGCGTGGACCATTTCCTAATATTACGCCATCTCCGAACGTGAGTTCGAATCTGAGTACACGCGCACTGCGCCTTTGTCTATACGCTGCTGGAACTTCACGCTTGGTTGAACACCGTCTCTCGCCCCGACCGCTGAGAAACAGCGGGGGCCAGCAGTCGGCCAGCAGTTCTAGGAAGGCGTAAACCGGATGGGCTTTTATGGGGGTTCGAGTGTATTCTTGTGTCGTTTTTCCGAGAGTTACATTTTTTATTTTTGGTGTTATTTTTTACGATTAAAATGGAAAGTATGCGTCTTATCGAAAAATAGTCAATGACAAATTTGTAGATCTTTTCTTGGTGAATAATTTTCATCCTTTAATTTCTTTACGTATCTTGCATAGTTTGACCAAAAATACAATTTTTTATTTTTTTGTATCTCTTTCGGCAGTTGAAAGCAGAACCGTTGGTCAAAAGTGACTGGTTAACAAACTCGACCGTTGTTTTTGGTGCCTAAGGGTCCCCACACGAATTTGAGGGCCCACTAGCGCTCGTGTACTTAGCTTAGCTGTCGTACGTATAAGTACCGCAGTCGCCCGAAATTTCTTTCTGTGAAAGCAAATTTTCGGATTCAGGGGGTTTCGAAACGTGGAGATTTCATGAAATCCGCGAAATTCGATTTCCATATGATACCAATATCTTCTCATTATGATGAGAATTTAAAAAGTACGTATTTAAATGGGAAATTTCTTTCAAACTTTCCTGTATGTAGAAAATAACTTCGCCGAAGACTGCATCTAACAAGGAGATGATCCGAGTTGAGATGTTTTCTTCAATCTCATAAATTCCCTACTGAGATTCCACTAGATGACTAATAATTTGCCAAAATATTATTTACCCGTAGCGACGAAAAAATCCACTTTCCACCAATTTTCAATCAAATAGTTGCATTTTCAACTGAAAAAAATAAATTTTGGACCCAAGAGCTGAATTTTCAACCAACATGATGAATGTTAAAAAAAATGAATTTTCAACAAAGGAGTTCTACTTTCAACCAATTAGTTGAATTATCAACTAAAAAGATGAATTTTCAACCCAGAAGATCAATTTTCTACCAGAAAAAAACGAGTTTTTAACCAAATATTAGATTTTCAAGCAAAGAGATGAGCTTTCAACTAAAATGATGAATTCCATGCCAAAAAGATTAGATTAGTGAATTTTTTTTCAATTTAAAATTTGATAGAAGTTAGGTCTAATAATTTAACGGGACTCGATTTTAGGTGGAAAATTATGTCCTTAAACATTTTATTGTATTACGTGTCGTTTTCCCACAAATTTGATTTTTTTTTATTTTCAATGGCATATTTTCACGAATGAAACGAAAACAGCCCATGTTATGAACAAGTGGTCAAGAAGAAATTTGTAGACATATTTTCGGTAAAAATGTTGTCATTAAGTATTTCTTTGTATCTTGTATCGTTTTTTAAAAAATTTAAATTTTTTATTTTTTTATTGTTTACGATTAGAACAAAAACTATGCGTTGCATTAAAAAATGGACTCAAAAATATTCGTAGATCTTTTAAGATGAGCAATTTTGTTTCATAGCATTTATTCAAATCTTGCATAGTTTGATCGAAAAATGGAATTTTTTATTTTAATAACACTTTTCACGAATACAACAAAAACTATGCATTGAATCAACAAAATAGTTTCAAAAAAATTTCTAGATATTTTTGAGATGAAAAATTTGGTTTCATAACATTTTTTTCGTATCTCGTATAGTAATTTCGTCAGAAAGTAATATTATTTATTTTTAATAAAATTTTTCACGAACAAAAGAAAAACTATGCGTCTTATTAAGAAAAAGCAAATTTGCAGGTCTTTTTGAGGTGAACAGTTTTGGTTTCAATATTTTCGTATCTCGTATAATTTAGCTGGAAAATGGAATTTTTGATGTTTCAAATACCATTTTCGATGGATAAAACCTGAACCGTTGGTCAAAAATGGCTGGTTAAAGAACTCGTTCTTTCTTTTTTGGCCTTAAAACAGTGTGACAAAGGGCAATCCAATCGGAGAATTTCTTCGAAAGTATCGTGTTTACAGACGACAACGACAGACGGGCACCGGAGTAAAATTCACTTTTTCTCAATCAGTGAGTCCGAAAACGTGGAGATTTAATGAAATTCGCAAAAGTCAATTTTCAGACAAAATCAGTACCTTCTCATTGAGAAGAGAATGTTAAAAATTTCCATAAAATTAAGACAACGGAATTTTCATGTCATGAGGTGTGAAGCTGTCTCAAATGGTATCGATAGACAGCTTATATTTTTTTCCGTGAATAGGTTTCAAGTTACGGTCATTGTGAAAAAACCGCTGCTTTCTCGATTTTTTGTAAAAAACCACTGCATTTCAAAATTGAAATGTATGAAATTCTGCGTGTATTTTTGTGGCAAACAAGTGATAATATGCACAAAATCTGCCTTGCTTTGATCGTTTGAAAATGCGTGCTTCCCTCCAACTAGGAAAATCTGTGTAGAAACTAAGTCTGCGGCTTTCAAGAAACAACCGTTTGAAATTTTGGAAAATTGCGCGTCGAATCTGCCTATGATGAAAATATTTTAATAAACGTGTAAAAAAATATTTAGCTTAAAAAAGACAGATCTGCCAACAAAATCATCGTTTTAAAATCGTGCTTTTTGTACTCATCTCCAAATCTAGAAATTTGTTTCCAAAAATTGGTAAAAATTCTAAAATCAAGAGCAGAACCCATTTCAAATCTCGATCTAGAACACGAGTAAATATTACGTGATTGCTGAGTAATTATAACAACTGTTGAGTCGTAGAATGAAAAGAGAGGTGTCAATAAGCGGCTTATGTGTTCCCCCTTTACCTCGGTTAACATGAAGCTTTACTTAAAGATAAGAAATGAAATACATGAGTTTCGAGAGTTTACTTAATGAAAACTGGATTTTACTATTTTTCTTGAAAACTATTGATTTTAGCAGAAATATGCTTATGACTGAAAATATTCATTTTTAAATTCGATAGAAATTAAAAAAAAAAAATTTAGGATTTTCAAAATACTACGAAAATACCAATAAATCATTTTGCCAATATTACACGAAGTTTCAGTCGAAATTTTTTAGTAGATACATCCCGAGTTAAATGGAATTCCAATAAGATCCAAAATAAAGTTTCTTACAAAACTTCTTGATTTAATTATGAAAACCGATTCGATGTGAAGGCATCATTGAACAAAAAAATCTCCTTGACAACGAATGTTGAAAATTGACGTTCTGGAGATGTGCGAAAGTGATATTTCATACAAACCGTTGCTTTGTATGAACAATCCGAAATGCTGCTCTATTAAGATTCTTCACACAAAAAAACGGTTTTTATAAAATATCAATTTCGCACATCTCCAGAACGTCAAGTTTCAACATTCGTTGTCACGGAGATTTTTTTGGTTCCATGATGCGTTGAAAAGCAACTATCCATGAAAACGTGATTTTTGGTCCCTTTTTTAAACAAAGGAAGAAAACAGGTTTGAGAATTGATCTGCCCTAAAAATCAGAATCCAGGAATTAACATCAAGAACAATGTCACTACTAATCAGGGATGGTTCACTGTTAATCATTTTTAACATTTTTCATTTTTATCCTATTTTTAAGAAAACAAAGTTATAAAGAAAGATCATTTTTAAGAAAAATATTTTTATTCTCAGCTCATTACCCTTATATATATTGTTAGTCAATTTAGATTACAATTTGAGCATATACAGGAGGCAAATAATTTGTTTATTATAAAATTTTATTATTATGAACCAATTTTATGAAAAAATTTCATTAAAAAATTATTTGTATCAAAGCTAAATGTTGTGCCTAAACAATTTTCTGAAGTTGAGTAAGTCTGCGAAACTATTCGACAGATATATGATGGAAAATCATTTATTTCCGAGAAAAATAAATGAAAATTTTGTATTTGTCAACTTCAATTATTTATAACGAAGCTCATTATTAGGTGTTCACAATTTTCTGGAATTTAATAAGTCTGGAAGCTACTTCAATACATATTAGTTTGCAAAGAATTTTTTTTCGTAAAAAAAGCAGGAAAATTGTTTATATCGTTATAAAATTTATTATGACAATGAAATTGTACAATAAAAAAATTATTTGACTTTTATTAATGCTCACTGCTCATGTTGTAATTCAAGTTGATTGCCAATATATTTAAGCGTTAAGAACTGAGAAGAGAATTATTTTTCTTAAAAATGCACTTTTTTTGTAAATTTGTTTTCTAAAAATTATGCTAAGAAGTGAATAAACTGAAAATACCGCTTTGTAGATAGGTTAGGAATTTAGTGTTCTATAATTATAAAAGATCATTTTCAAATTGGTCAATAATTGAAGGCTGCACACCTTTTTGAATAGTAAATTCCATATTTACACCACAGTGCGGGGGTAATTTAATTTTATATTGCTGTAACATGGAAAAAATTTAAAGAAGGTATTATTTTAAATTGAAATGACAAATAAATTAATAATAATTTATGCTCCCCAGTTTACCAATGGTCGGAGATTTCGCAACGTGTTAGTTTTTGCTGTCGTGACAAAAATTGCTGCGATGCAAATAGGCTAATTTATTTATGAGTTTTGAAGGTAAACATGAGGACGTTTTTTTTACAAGGTTACACGGTTTATATCAATATTCTTAACTCTCTGCGACACGTGTAGCAAATATAACTGATGACGTATAAAGGAACATACGACACATTTTATGCTCTCTAAATCGTACATATATTTGTATGACTCCCAAGGGGAAAAAACAGATTGATGAAATACAAATGTTTCAGCAAAATTAGCTCCCCTACAAATCATTCTACGAAAAGAGGAATACATAGCTTGAAAGAACAAATTAGATAGCGACAGCTATATATACTGAAATATTTTTTAGAATGTTCACTGGTTAAACTACAGTACCTAAAAAAATTAGGGTCGTTGGTAATCTCGTCGTCGCTTTGGCAGTTCTCGTTTATTCTATTGGAAGACATTTTATATTATATACATCTATAATTTTAAGCAATATTTTAATTGTAACTTGATCCCAGTTTATATTTATTTCATGTTAAAAATATTTCAATTTAAAACCTTTATAAGTTATACGCCTCTCCTAACTGAAAACTTTGAGCTTAACCTTAAAAATATTTATAATATATTAATAAATATTTGAACTATCATTAACATGATTTGAGGGGAGCAAAAAACTCAAAGCCTGATATTCGACCGGACTGAATCGAGCTTTTAAAATTTTGATTCGGGCCAAGCTGGGTTCGCGCAGTGGGACAAAATGACGAAGAAATGTTAAAAATACGATTCCGGCTACAATTTTTAACCGATTAAATTTTTTTTTAAATTAAAGCTAACTAAATTCTTAAGAGATCCTTCAAGGCCGATTTGAAAAAAAAAAAATTGTTTACTTTATTTTTACACAAAGTTGGCAAAAATCGTAATATTTAAGATATTGTTACTATAATAACGCGCAATTAATTTAAAATGATTGATATTAGTGTTCAATCAATAAATTAACATGCGTGAAATATAACCTTATAGTTTATTATGAATTATTGAATTGTTATTAACAATTTTATTGTTATGAACAATGGTAGGTGATTTTTGACTGGTTTTGGATATTTATTAAGCGATTTTCGTTTTTAATCCAATTGAAAGTAACATAAAAATATATGAAGACAAAACGGAATATATTTCTTATTGTTATAAGCAAATTTTATACACAAATGCGCAGTTTAAGCAATTTTCGAGTGTTTGAAGTACTTTTTTTAAAAAAGTGCTTTGTTTGACTAGGGAGTGATGTTGCGATAAACTATGTTGCAATTTCATGACAATTTTGTGATTGTTATAAACAAATGCACAGTTTGAGCAATTTTCAAGAGTTTCAGTTAATTTTTTTTTAACGTACTTTGTTAGTCCTTCTAGTAATACTTTTGTCAACTATATTATCATTTCATGACAAATGTCATTGTTGTAAACAAATTTTATAAACAAATGCGCAGTTTGAGCAATTTTTGAGTATTTGAGGTACTTTTCTTTTTAAATGTGCTTTGCTTGACGTGGCAGAGATGTTTCAATAAACTATATTGTCATTTCATAACAATTTTGTGATTGTTATAAACAAATTTTATAAACAAATGTACAGTTTGAGCAATTTTTAAGAGTTTCAGTTACTCTTTTTTTAAGCGTACTTTGTTAGTCTTGCTAGTTATATTTTTCTCAATTATATTGTAATTTTATGACAAATGTGATTGTTGTAAACAAATTTCATAAATAAATGTACAGTTTGAGCAATTTTTGAGTGTTTGAGGTACTTTTTTTCAAACGTGCTTTGTTGGGCTTACCAATATTAGATTAATACAGTTTGAAGTTATTATAGGATAAAAATCAAGACGATCTTAGTTTTCTTCAACTAATGGTTCCTGAGCTTCTGGGTCTAGTTTCGATCCTGATTTTGTTGCGAAATTTCTTTCACTATCTATGACTGAATCAGATGAGATGAACAATTTGTGAATCAAGTCTTTGTTAGTGACAACTCGATTGACTTTTCTGGTATGAAATTCTC
>JAUMHM010085683.1:0-11427 GCA_032362435.1 Melikaiella ostensackeni | reverse complement strand
AGTCGCTCCGCCATATGTCCAAGGCCATTTTAGGCAAGAACCAAAGTCGGACTTTTATGGGACTTTCAGTGTATTTTTAAAACATTTGAAATCTTTGAAAATCCCTTGATATATTTGAAATTAATTGAAATCCATTCAAATCTTGTAAAATCCCCAATAAGCTTTGGAATCTTATGAAATTCCTTGAAATTTAATTTCATATTATTAATAACCTTAAGTTCATCAGAAATCCGTTGAGTCCCCTAAAATTCCTTGAAATGCTGTGAAATCTCCTGAAATATTTGAAATTCATTGGAATCATTTAAAAACTCTTGAAATTTGTTAAAATCCTACGCTATTCTTTAAAATACCTCAAAATTCTTTGAAATCCCTCGAAATCCTTTGAAATCCCTTGAAAGTTAATTTAATTTTCTTCATTTCCTAAAGTTTTCTAGATATCTGTTAAAATCCCTTAAAATCCTTCCAATTGGAATCCTCTAAATATATTCTTTAAATCTGTTGAAATCATTTAAAAAATCAATTGAAATATTTGAAGTCAGTAAAAGTCCTTTAAAATTGAATTGAATTTCATTTATTCCCTACAGTTCTCTAAGAAATCATTCAAATCCCCTAAAAACCCTTTAAATATTTGAAATACTGTAGAAATACATTAAAATCCTTTGATATCTTATTGATATCTCTTAAAAACCCTTGAAATCTTAAAAGTTAAATCTTTAAACCTTTTGAATTCTTTGAAATCTTTGAAATCTTATAAAATATTTGGGAATTCCACAAAAATTGATTAGGATCCCTTAGATTATTTTGAGATCTTGTACAGCATGTTTTGAAATCCCTTGGAATCTTTCATAATCCCCGAAAAGCTTTAAAATCAAGTTAAATCCCTTGAAATTTCATTTCATGCTATAAAATCTGTAAAATCTTTTGAAATCCATAATTATCTCTCCAATCTCTTACAATCCCTTAAAATCTTTGAAATCCATAGAAATCCGTTCAAATTAAACTAAATTTTATTTATTTCCTGAAGTTCTCTAAAAATTCGTGGAAATATGTTGAAATTCGTTGAAATCCCTTACAATCGCTGAAAATCTTTCAAATCCATTGAAAACATTAAAAAACTCTTGAAACTGTTGAAAACCTCTAAAATCCCTGGAAATCTTTTCAATCTTTTAATATTCGTTGAAACCCCTTAAAATCTTTGAGATCCTCTCAAATCTCTTGATATCTTATAAATACCCTGGGAATTCATTGAAATACTCTGGTATCTTTTGAATCTTTTAAAAATAACTTAAATCCTGTTATCTTAACTTAAAATCCTAAAATAATTAAACCCTGCTGAAATTCTTGGAAATCCGTCCAATCTTTTGAAATCTTTTGAAATTTTCTAAAATATTTTAGAACACCTCAGAACCTAAACCTTTGTTATCCCCTAAAATTGTTTGAATACTTTAAAATCTTCGTGTTTTTTGGAAATCCTTTAAAATTCCTTAAATCTTGTAAGGTTCTTTAAAACCCTTATAAATCCCTTTCAATCCCACGAAAATCAATTGAACCCACTCATTTGAATATTTTAAAATCCCGTGATTCATCTTGAAATCTTTGATAACATTTACGATTTCTTTAAAAATTTTGAAATCTTTAAAATCCTCTGAAATCCCGTGAAATCTCTTGAAATCTTGAAAATCCTCTGGAATCCCATGATGAAATGAGATGAAATTTTTGAAATTTTTAGAAATCTCGTGTCGTGATAATTTGGAAAAAATACTTAACAGTGTCCATTTATCCTCCCCCCTCCCTTGTAACAAATCGTAACATTATCCCTCCCCCTAAAAGCTGTTACGTAGTTTATGGATGGCCCCTAATTAGTAATATTAATTTTCATTATATCTTAAAAACAATCTTGCTACCTTGATAGAAACGCATTTGTAGAATAGAATAAAATCGATTACAATAAAGTAAAATAATTTGATAATTATAATTTTTTGTAAAATCTTTTATAATTACTTCTAGAATTTGTTAGAGTGACTGAAAATCGGAAAAATGATAGTTTCTTGGGAATTCTTTTTGTAGTTTTCTACTTAACAAGTTTTTAATTTTTTTAGCAAAACAATTTTTTGATAGGTCGCAATGACAGGTTGTTTGACTTCCTACTTCCAACTGATATTTGAGGAAAACAAGTCAGTTGAACAATTTTTTGCTTCTGTACTTGCAATCTGATAACATGAGATTTATTTAGTTTCTGGCAAAAAGAGTTTTTATTCCTGAATTGTGAATGATATTCAAGAAATGTTTATGTTTACGTTTTAATGCTTTTACACGGGATATTGATAGGTTTTGAAAGATTACAAAGGATTTGAAGGGATTTCATAGAATTTCAAAGGGATTTTAAAATTTCCAGGGGATTTTCTGAGAATTTAAGTTTTCTATCTTAAATTAAAAAATGAACATCTCTAATCGATAACTATTTTAGAATTTGTGCGTCTTCAAATTTTAAGAATAAACAAATTTGAGCACTTTTGTAAAACTTTCATTTTTTGAATCTGCTTTTTAGTAAGAATTTGTTACGTGGTTTTCAGTTTGGAAACATTTAAAACTTGTAAACTTTTAAAACATAGAAATTTCACATTGTTTCAAGTGAAATTGTAATTTATCAAAATAATAACAGTCAGAAATTTTTATTTTGTAACTCAAATGAAATAAAATGTCTTAATTGAGTTAGAATCCGGAAAGATAAAAAAAAAAACCTTGGTTTCTAGATCTCCCATTTTGTGGTTATTCCGCTTCATGGCGCTTAAGTAACCATATAACCATTCCTATCGATTGCCTGACTTCTACTTTACGAAGTAGTAAAAACCTCGTCTAGTCAGCCAGATAAGACATACTTTTTCAAGGAGTGAATTTTTATGAGTCCGTAAATAAAATAAAAATTTTATTCACATCTTCTCATTATTATTTGCTTTTTTTAAACTTACTTAGTAAAAACATCTTAACAATTCAAACTATTAGAGAAAATAGGAAAAACCTTCTTCTTAGACTTCACTTCAAACTTCATTTAATTCATTCACTTTAATGAATTTGTACTTTACTTCAAATCCAATTTTACCACCAGGTTTCTGAGATATTGAAAAAAAAATTCAATAAAGAAGTCGAAAACGGCAGTAACTCTAAGGTAGAAAACAAGAATTTATTTAAATTTATTATTATTTTTATTATTTATTTTTATTTATTATTTTATTTATTATTATTTTTATTCATTTGAATTATAACATTCGAAAAGTAACATTGTCGAATGCGCTGACTAACTTTCTTCGATTTACTTTTTGTTATTTCCAAAATTTTAGTCTAGAACTTATGTAGTGTGGGAATTAATTATTTTATCATTGTATTACATTATTCAGTTCAATAAATTAAATTATGACTATTTTGGGCCATTAATAAACTTTCTTGTCTTCTACCTTAGAGTTACTGCCGTATTCCATTCTTTATTTGAAATTTTATTTCTCATTTCATACCTTTCAGTGAATTTTTCTGAAAAAATTTTATCGGGATACTGCAGGAATCTCTCCCTAAATACATTCGCACGTGAATACAATGCAGTTAATACAATTTTTCATTTTTCATTTGTAAATAAAATTATAACTGAACTTTACAGTCAGGCTAAAAATAATTTGACTAAAAATGGTATTTCCATGACTATATTAGTAACCAGAATATTAAAAGACATAGCCAAGTTTTCGTGTAGCCAACTATGAACGGAGTTTTTTATAAAATACTGGAAGTGGGATCAGATATAATTAAGAGATAGATTTTGCTGAGTTGAGGTGGTCTTCCTAAAATACTGGAAATGTGGTCAAACATAATTGAGAGGCAGATTTTGCCGAGACTGGGTATGGTCAACTATAAAAGGGCGATTTTGGTACGAAGATCATTTGATAAGTGAGGTAAATTCCCCGCTAGATGGCGCCAAAATGAACTTTGTAGTATATGGACAAGAAATAGCTATGTTCAGACTAATTTCCACCGAACTTCAGTCAAAACCGACACTTAGTTTGCGTTTGGCATACGTTTGAAGTGAGGGTGTAAGTAGTTTTCGAAAAAATAGAGAAAAAAAGAGTTTCGTGCAAGACTGGAAGTCTCCTCCTTCGTTGAAAACCGTTTATTTTTGAATAAACGAATTTAAAAGTTGCCGAACCACAACTAAAAGAGAAGCGCGCTCCGGACGCCCAATTGACGTCACCACATCGGATATGGTGGAAAAAATTCAATATACGGTCATGGAAGATCGCCGAATCAAGGTGCGTGAGATTTCTAAGACTGTGGGCATCTCTACTGGATGAGTCTATAACATCTTGCACGAAAAACTGGAGGTTGAGAAGATGTGAGCAAGATGGGTGCTGCGATTGCTGACTCCCGATAAAAAGCGCAACCGAAAAGACGTTTTAGCGCAAAGATTGGCGGAGTTTTATCAGAATCCACAGGACTTTTTGCATCGATTCGTGACTATGGACGAAACCTGGATCTACCACTACGCACCCGAGACAAAGCAGCAGTCGAAGCAGTGGTTACTGCCTGGTGAAAATGCGCCAAAGAAGGGATGCTCATCCAGGTAAGTTTGACTTGTATTGTTTAAAGACTGCCAAACTGTATGTTAAACATTACAAATGGTTTCACATGCCTTCGTCAGTGCATAAGATCCTGCTGCATGGTGGGGACATCATTCGATCAGCCCTTCTTCCTATTGGTCAACTGACTGAAGAAGCACAAGAAGCACGAAATAAAGATGTTCGTCGCATCAGAGATTTTCATACCAGAAAATTCAATCAAGTTGTCACTAACAAAGACTTGACTCACAAATTGTTTATCTCATCTGATCCAGTCATAACTAGTGAAAGTAATCTCGCAACAAAATCAGGATCAAAACTAGATCCAGAAGCTCAGGAACTATTAGTTAAAGAAAAACAAGATACTACGCACCAGAGACAAAGCAGCAGTCGAAGCAGTGGTTACTGCCTGGTGAAAGTGCGCCAAAGAAGGCGAAGACTGTTTCGTCAGCTGGGAAGGTGATGGCCACAGTGTTTTGAGATTTCTAAGGAATCATCCTCATCGATTACTTGGAGAAGGGTCAAACTATAACAGGAAAGTACTATGCATCATTATTAGACAGTGTGAAAGCCGAGCTACGAAAAAATAGCCACGATTGGCGCACAAGAAAGTGCTGTTTCATCGCGACAACGCACAGTGGGGCCAAATGACGAAAAAGAGTTCAAAATACGATTCCGGCTACAAATTTTAACCGATTAAAAATTTTTTTTCGAAAATGAAAGCCAACTAAATTCTTAAGAGATCCTTACAGGCTGAATAGAGAAAAAATTATTGTTTACTTTATTTATACACAAAGTTAGCAAAAATCGTAAAATTTAAGATATTTCTACTATAATGTCACGCAATTAATTCAAAATGATTGATATTAGTGTTCAATCGCTAAATGAACATTCGTGAAACATAACCTGATAGTTTATTATAAATTGATAAATTGTTATTAACAATTTTATTGTTATAAAGAATAGTAGGTGATTTTTGAGTGGTTTCGGATATTCATTAAGCGACTTTCGTTTCCAATCCAATTTAAAGTAACATAAAAATATATGAAGACAAAACGTAATATATTTCTTATTGTTATAAAGTATAAAGTAATGCGCAGTTTCAGCAATTTTTGAGTGTTTGAGGTACTTTTTCTTAAAAAGTTCTTCGTTTGACTTGGAAGTGATGTTGCAATAAACTATGTTGCAAATTCATGGCAATTTTGTGATTATTATAAACAAATTTTATAAAGAAATGCACAGTTCGAGCAATTTTTTAGAGTTTCAGTTACTTTTTTTTAACGTACTTTGTTAGCCTTTCTAGTGATACTTTTGTGAACTATATTGTCATTTCGTGACAAATGTCATTGTTATAAGCAAATTTTATAAACAAATGCGCAGTTATTTACACTCATTTGTTTTTGCTCGAAGTAGACGGCTAACTTCAGACTGATATCGGCTTTTTCGTGGGTATTACATTCAATTGTTTTTTAGTGAAATAGATATTTACCTTCAGGCTGAAACAGCTATTCCTTGGTTATCACCTACTTTTGTTTTTTCTTCAAGTAGCTGATTTCAGCAGCATTTAACAAATTTTATCAAAGAGAAGCGCCTCTTTTTATAAAGAAGAAGTGAATGAAAGCAAACATCAAAATTGGTTGCTTTCCCCCTTTGTGGTCAATTTTGAGGAGGAAGATTGCGTCCATTCGGGAAACCTACTCAGAAACAGAAATCCAAGTCGCATTTCCTCACAAACTTCAAATATTTACTGATGAGAAAAAAAATCCGTGAACTCTCTACAGCAAGATAAGAATGCTGTCTTCCAGAATTAGCCATACATGTTACAGAAAAACTATTTAAGATTGATTTACAAGCTTTGTTGAATCATACAGCATTCCTGAAATTATGTCTTTGACCAATTCTATTATCACCTCTGGAAAGGTAGTTCATTTAAGGATGATAACCAAATGGGGTTGATGAAGCCGCTAGTCAAAGTCAATATAAACAAAACTTCAATGAAGACGACATATCCCATAAAAGCATATTTATGGTATCTATCGTACCATTATGCTTAGATGTCCAATCTTCGCTCGAATTATCTGAAACATTTTCTCTCGAGTCTTCGGTACTTTGGAATAATCCTCGTCCAGGTTCTGTAAGGTATTGTCGTGCGTTAATGTTCGAATACACAAAGCAAACAGCCGATAAAACTAGATTAGAAGTCAATTCAATAAAAAAAAGAAATTGCTGCACTTTTACCAACAACCATTGAAATCAATAATTTCAAATTTTTTGTACATCATAAAAAGGTTTTCACAATGGTTGATGGAAAAGTGTGCCAGGCAGTTTCTGTAACACCATCAGCTGCACCCTGCTTTATATGTAAAGCAAATCCTTCAGAGATGAACGATTCAAAAAATGTTCAGAAAAGACCTGTGCAGCCAGAAAATTACGAATTTGAAACTTCTCCACTCCACGCACGTACACGCTTTATGGAGTGTCTCCTGCATATAGCGTATCCTGGAGATTTCAAGAAAAGCTGGATCACTCTGCAGGATAAAGAAAAAAACCTGATGGCTGAAAGAAAGAAGGCTATTCAAGAAAAAATTTAAAGAAAAAATAGGGTTGATTATTGATCGTTCGAAGCAAGGCAGTGGCACATCCAATGATGGAAACACTTCGCGCAGATTTTTTCAATATCCAGTGCTGACGGCAAAAATCACAGGCATCAATCTCCAGCTTATAAAGAATTTTAGTATCATACTTCAGGTTTTAAATTGTGGAAAGGATGCTCATCCAGGTAAGTTTGACTTGTAGTGTTTAAAGACTGCCAAACTGTATGTTAAACATTACAAATGGTTTCACATGCCTTCGTCAGTGCATAAAATCCTGCTGCATGGTGGGGACATCATTCGATCAGCCCTTCTTCCTATTGGTCAACTGACTGAAGAAGCGCAAGAAGCACGAAATAAAGATATTCGTCGCATCAGAGATTTTCATACCAGAAAATTCAATCGAGTTGTCACTAACAAAGACTTGACTCAAGAATTGTTTATCTCATCTGATCCAGTTATAGCTAGTGAAAGTAATCTCGCAACAAAATCAGGATCGAAACTAGACCCAGAAGCTCAGGAACTATTAGTTAAAGAAAAACAAGATCCTTTTGATATTCATCCTTTAATAACACCAAACAGTATTGATGTAATATTGGTTAGCCCAACAAAGCAAGTTTGAGAAAAAGAACCTCAAACACTCAAAAATTGCTCAATCTGCACATATATTTATCAAATTTGTTTATAACGATCACGCTTGTCATGAAATGACAATATAATTGAGAAAAGTATCACTAGCAAGACTAACAAAGTACGTTAAAAAAAAGTATTTGAAACTCTTAAAAATTGCCTAAACTGTGCATTTGTTCATAAAATTTGTTTGTAACAATCACAAAATTGTCATGGAGTTGCAACATAGTTTATTGCAACCCAACCCCCAAGTCAAACAAAGCACTTTTTGCAAAAAGTACCTTAAACACTAAAAAATTTGTTTATAACAATAAGAAATATATTCCGCTTTGTCTTCATATGTTTTTATGTTACTTAAAATTGGATTGAAGACGAAAATCGCTTAATAAATATCCAAAACAACTCAAAAATCATGTACCATTGTTTATAACAATACAATTGTTAATAACAATTCATAATTTATGATAAACTATTAGGTTATGTTCAACAAATTTGTATTCATTGATTGAATACTAATATCAATAATTTTGAATTAATTGCGTATTACTATAGTAACAATATCCTAAATTTTACAATTCTTGCCAACTTTGTGTATAAGTAAAGTAAACAATAATTTTTATTTTATCGGCCTTGAGTGACCTCTTAAAAATTTAGTTAGCTTCTATTTTCAAGAAAAAAATTTCAATCGGTTGAAAATTGTAGCCGGAATCGTATTTTGAACATTTTTTCGTCATTTTGCCCCACTATGCGGCTCATGCCTCCGCAATCACAATGGGAAAAATACACACACTAGGTTCCGAATTGATTCCTCATCCACCCTATTCTCCAGATCAGAAGGGGACTATGTTGAGAAATGGAGGCAAATTTTTGAAAAATAACAAATTTAACTTGCTTTTTTACCAAACCTATCAAACGACCATCGTACACGTCGCCGAGTTGGGTTAGGACCTACTATGAACAAAAGTATTTTTAAACTCTTGACGTTGACAATTACATTTGCGAATATTTTCATGCCCATTTTCGTAATCAACGCATGAAAATACGTAGATTTACTAGGCTGGAATGGGGTAGAGGGCTACTGGAAAGAGAGTAGGGGTGTGTTTTCACTTACCTCTACCCTTTTTTCAGTATTGTCCGTGCAATAAAAACGCTACCCCATGTATTATCTCTTTTTCTATAAGTTAATATTTATGTGCCTATTTCACTTGCATTATCATTGCCTACATTTCAAAAAAAAATCCTACCAATAGGTCAATTCTACCAAGAGTTATGGTAGACGATGAATGATAACAAAAAATGACATTTACAAACATATAAGTTTTCTTTTTGCTGCGCGTATTCGACTAAAAACAATTTTGCCTCTGCCTTAATGCAAGCTTACGGTCGATTTAGAAATTTATAGCCAAGCATTACTCAATATTCAAAAAATAAATTTGGAGGGTAGCTATCATGTCAAGCGGGCGAGATAGCGGTTTTAGTCATTTTTTTATGTCCTTATTTGTATTTGGTCGGATGATTCATGGTTGATGTTCAATTCAAAACATTATTTATCAGCGAGAACATTAAACTTCCTGTAACTTCTCTCTAAAGAATTTAGTTCTCCTCTCTAGCTTAACTACCCAATTAGATTGAAAATCCAGAGAATCTCTCCATCCCACTAAGTTCTTAAGACAAGTCGTTCTGACGGCAGACTTAATTGTACCATCCGTTTAACCTACTCCAATTGTAAGACGTCATTATATTCCGAAGTTCACTAAATTCATTCTAACTATCAATTTTCTTTATATCTGTTCGGATATCATATTCAGGACTGCCACACGGTCACTTAAGTCACTTTCAATCACTTTTAGTCACTTTTTCGTGCCACAAAACTGTTTTTTAGGACCAACCTAATTTTTTAGTTGAGTGTCTTTGTTGGCTCAACAAAACTGTTTTGTTGACCTAACAAAACTGTTCTGTTGACCTAACAAAACTGTTTTGTTGACCTAAAAAAACTGATTTGTTAGCTAAAATAAATTCTTTTGTCAGTCCAATAAAATGTTATGCTGGCTTAACGAAATTCGTTGGTTGGCCTGACCAAATCGTTTTGTAGGCTTGACCTAATTATATTTTATTGAGAAAAATAGATATTAAAGCAGGCAAAAACTCACTATTATCTGGAAATTGAGCTATGAGACAGATTCCTAACATATTATGCTATAATATCTTGGATATTCCTGACATTACACCGTATTATCTTCGATACTTGTCACATATAGTTCCACTTCCAGATATTGAGTTTTCATCTGCTTTACTATCTGATTTTCTCACTAATTTCGAAGTCTAGTTCTAGTTAGTTCTAGTTATAATACTTGTTTCGAAGACTATCATTGATTTGTGGGGTTTTTCTGTTCTATTTTAGTACATCAAACTTTTTATAAGAAAGTATATTTCATTTTGATCTTTAACGAATTCTTTTAAATCCAAAAGAATATTATGTCACATTATTAATGCACTTTAGTATATTAGTCACCTTTTGGGTTAGAAATAAGTCAATATTGGTCACTATTTTTATTTAAATAGGTCACTTTTTCACTTTCTTCTAGTAAATTAGACTTGGGAGTGCTTTTCAATGACAAATTCAAATATAAAATGAATACATTACGTACATTTTTAATCTACAAGTTAAATTGTAAATTTCTCGACCGTGAATTACACTGATCCCTCACCCGCTCATTTACAAAGCACAGCATAAATGAAAAATATGTCAAGTCGATACTTATTCGTTCAATCATCTATAATCCTTTTCAACCTTTGCCAAACCAACTATGAAAGTTGCAAATGAAAATCATTATGGAAAAATAACGGTATCTGAATGGCAATTTCAATATGATTGCTATATAAAAATATATTATATATATAATTGTTAAATTTAGGCTTTAATTCTTTGGTATTTTAATCATCGAAAGCCACTTTAAATAAAGTGTCGATTTAGACTAACATAGTAGTTTTCGAACTTGAATTTTACGAGGCAATATAGGTAAAGCATTTCGAAAAGTCGTAAACGGGCTCTTTTATTAAATTGGTAATTGCACTATAACGCACTCAGCCGTTGACCTAAATTTTAATAATGTCATCGTTATGCTTCCAAAGTCCCATTAATCTCTAATGATCGGGATTAAACTTAAGCTTTCATTTCATGCTGCAAATGGAGTTTATGTAGACCCCTTTTGCACAGATGTTTGAAACTCTTCAATCATTTCCTAAATCTTTTAATACAATACCAGAACAAATTTCAATGTAATTAAAAAAGATCACAGAAAAAACAAAAGATAAAGCTAACGCCGATTTCGCGTTTTCAAACTTACCTCGGTAATCTTTCGCTTCATAACGTCCCATTTTTATTTGAAAAGTAGTGAGAGTTACGACGCCAGCGCTATCTACCGTCGTTTGAGTTAATTAAACTGGAGGAAAGTATCGAATTCATGCTTGTAAGTTGCTTTTTACTAAAAGGTGTAAAATAAGTTGTAGAATATTTACAATAGTCTAAGCTAATAGATTTAATGCTTTCACGATGATTCATTATGATGAAAGAAGATGTTTCGGGTTTCAATCGTGTGCAAAACTAC
>JAUMHM010085681.1:0-11428 GCA_032362435.1 Melikaiella ostensackeni | reverse complement strand
ACAAATATCCAACTCAAAAAGTGCTTTCGACATATTGGGCTATAACCATCTTAAGTCTGAGATATAATTTTTTTATAATAATAATTTTTTTATAATAATAATTTTTTTATAATAATAATAATAATAATAATAATAATAATAATAATAATAATAATAAATGATTAGACCGGGAGCAGCCATTCACGTCTGCCCCCGATCTTCCTCTGTCCCAGCAGGCTCCTCCTGTCTCTGACCGGCAACCCTCAACTTGACCTGGCCAAGGTGGTAGAAGGGCCTGTTGTTGAGGACCGCAAAAGCACTCGTCTGGGACTCAGAAATCTGCACAACTATGAGTTATTCAAGACCTTCCGTTATGCCCTTCTCCTAAAGCCGGTCCTACATGACGATTCGCTAGGACGATTTCTTTTGTAAGGGGTTGAACCCCTTCAAGCACCGAAGGAATACAGATGGATCATTCAGTTTACCTAGGCTCCACGCCGTAGCCCTCAGCATCTTTTGGAGCAATTCAACCCCACCCACTCTAAGGTCCACACCTTCCCAGGGCCTTGTCTCGGTCACTGTATTTTGAAGCCAAGCTTTGGCCGCTGGATCGGCTGCGGCAAATTTGAAGACCCTTTCCCTGTAGAAGGAGGTCTTGGATTTTGGCCATGGATTTGGGGACACTCTTTCGAGCGCCCTCCAGGTGGCCTCTCTGAAGAGCTCGAACTGCCCCGCAGTGAGTATCGAGTCTGGGTAGCTCGTAACCGCCACCACCACCGTCAGAGGATTAGTCCTCTGGGCAGCTGTCAGTCCAGCCCCGACGACTCCCTGTTCGCCGGCAGTTGCCTTTTTGTAGATTTATCCCCTTCCTTCGGTGAGGTGTCCTCTGAGCTCTTCCTTCTCCTCGGGGCCAATATGCTGCTTGTCGGCGTTGTTGTTGCCGATGTTTCAACACCCGCAGCCGCTCTTCTAGCCTGCTGCGCTTGCCTCCTGAGTTTTTTTTCAGAGAACCGTCGACGCCCTTCTTTTCTTTTTGGGGGACTCACTGGTCATTCCTGTCTCCACAGCCTCATTTAGTAGGACTGTCGATCCCTGGGCTCCCAAGAGAGCCGGTGGCCAAGCCGCCGCTTAAGTTTGGCTGGTCGGAGAGGCAGATCGAGTAGAAAGGGTTGGAATAGACCCATTCGGGCCCAACCTCTCACCCATATCCGTCACCTGCCTTTCTCCTTCTTCCTTCAAATTTTTGTTTGTGTTGAAATACATTATAGTCCCACGAGCTGCTAGGGAAATAAACGGTCTGTTCTTGCAGTGTCCCGCATTCGAGGGTAAGACTAAATACTCAGAGAGGTCGTCCGGTGTCTTCGAGAGGCCGTCAGGATGCCTTCGTACCTCTAGGTGCCAAAGTGCCAGGGGCACGGTCACTCAACAACCCTGGCTTAGGGGGGTGGCCACATTGATTAAAAAACCCTATGAGTATCTGTTTGTAGGATACCGCACCAACGGAGGGCTGTTTCTTTGTCACAATGCGGATCCAGCAATACCCGCGTTAGCTAGGCTTTTTCACCCTTCTACTATACTACAATCATCCATGCCCACTCATCGGAGAGCCCGTTTATAGAGGTCCGACTTTCACCCAGGAGAGCCCGTTTATGGGGATCCTATCATTCATATCCATATTCATGCAGGCTGAGGGCCGTTTGGCGCCCATTTTCCCGCATGCTTGAGCCTCCCCACCAACTACAAGGCGCTACAGCCCCTGAGAGAGGTACTTGCTACTAAGAACGCATACAAAATAAATTCTTTTGTTGAAGCGTAATCTAGGTACAACTTAAATTAGGCATATTTTTGTATCAAATTTAGATTTAAGCCTATTTTTATTCTTGAAACAAGATCCCTTGGACTTAAAACGGTATCTTCTTTCTTGAAATAAAACTTTTTCTTTCTGCTCAGTATAAGAGGAACTGTAAAAAGTAAAACCTCCAAATTATCGTTACTTTTTGCTCTGATAAATAAAGATTTATTGATAAACCTTATGCAATTTATTCCGAAGAATACGAAATTGAAGGATTTATTTGTTCCATGAAAATTTATACCATGAAATCGTTAATTCTTTTTCATCATTGTAATAATTTTGTGTGATAAATAAGTCAAGCCTCGGCAGAGATAGCATTGAATCAAGAAAAATCTATTTTGGTAGAATCTTGTTAGTTCAACATGTGAGCATAAGTTTATTCTGTCACGTATATACTACGACACAGAACAGAAAATCCTTGGGCAGAAATCGCTTATCATACACACAGTTTTAAATAAAAATACTTTTTCTGATCGATCCTCATCTAACTTTTTGAAATGCGTACTAATGGAAGTCAGGAATTGTGAATGTTTAATTCTTAAAGTTTGCAGATTCTATTAATGAAATCTTTTTTTTTAATTTAGAATTTCGCAAAATGTTCGAATGTCCGAATCTAAAATGTTTGAGAATTCTAAAATTTAAATCTCAAATTCTCGACGCTGCCTTGTGCTATAAAGATTCTGAGATTTGTTAAATTGCATATCTCACATACTGAAAATTGAACGTTCGAATTTAAATTTTTTTTTAAATTCAGTATCTCAAATTATGCCAAACTTTGCGCTTTAAGAATCTTTCGTGAAAGAATTATTTCGCTTCACCTTCAACAAATTTTTTAATTTGTAGAATATTTTTGGTATAAATCTTAAAAATGAAATAATGACCTCATAATTATTGTTTTCTCAGAGAGGAAGCTTTATAATGGTAACAATTTCGAAAAAATTTTAATTCGTTTCATTAAACGTCCCTAAATTTAAAAATGTCCAATACAATGTTCTGAGCAATTGTCTGGAAGTGTGTGTGTGTATGTGTGAAGGGGTGTGTATGTGTGCATGCGTGTGAGCGTGTGCGTGCGCGCGCGCGCATGTGTTTGTGTCACACTTTCTTGTGAACACGATAACTGGAAGAAAATCGCAGATAAATTAATGGAATTTGGAGGGCTTATTTTCACAAATAATATCTCGCAACTGACCGAAGAATTTCTGAAAATAATTATTACAATTTTTTTAGTAATATTTTAAAAATGGGTTTTTTATAGGAAAACCGTTTTCATTAACATAATTCGAATGTGCTGCAAGAATATAAAAGATTCCTTGCTTTGAGACGAATCGATTGGCTTATAGTATTGTCAAATTTTATTGAAGAGGAAGGAAGCTATGATCATTTATAACATTTGAAAAAAATTTGTTAACAGTGAAAATTTTTTTATTCATATAATTCGAAGTTGATGTACGAATATAAACGAAACCTTGATTCGAAACGAAGTGATTGACCTATATTTCCAAATAATTATACATATAATATGACAAAGATATATTTTATAATTCTGAAAAGATGCATAAATACATTTTTTTAATTTTTAAAAATTTTTTAAATAAAATAATTCTGATAGAGGTATTATGATAGAGACTCTCCTGGTAGAGATTGTGATAGTAGTAGTCACAAGTTTTTTCAAACCTGAAAATAATAATCTATTTAATACCTATTTACTTATGAAATACGAACTGTCTACTGTCACGGAATTTTCTGTACGACTAACCCATTTCCAGCTCGATTTTATTTTTTGAGCTCGAACTTTTCGAGCTGAAAATGGAAGGGGAAAGTTCTGTCACATCCTTACTCCTTTCCAGCTCGAGAAATTATCAATAAGTGCTATTTTTGGCAATTTCTTAACTATTTTTCCGAACGACTTCGGAAATGTTATTTGCAAATATTTTCGAAGTTATATCCCTAATCATCATCGTAGAATATATTAATACTAGAGGTTCTATATGCAGAACGAGAATAGAATTAGTTGAACCTGATATTTACAGACTTCTAATTTTTTGGATTTTTTGGGGGAAAATATGAAATTTTTTGGATCTTTCTAGACTAATATTTTACTTTCGAACTAAAAAAAAGATTTTCTAAAAGGTTTCAAATCATTCACTCCAAAATTCGGAAAAGTCATCAAAGTAAGCTATTACCCATATTTTTACAAATAAAAATTTTAATATCCATTTCGTGAAAGTATATAATTACATTCACATTATTATTTTTGAAATAATATTACATTACCTGATTAGATTATTATATCACATTCATTACATTTTCAATGAGATCGGCTGAATATCAAGCATATATAAATATTTAAAAAGGTTAAAAATCAAACTTTTTAATTAATAATTATTTTGATATCTAATTAGGGCTAATTTTTTAGTGAAAATGGCAGCAAACATTCATAAAAATATCGAAGAAAGTATCGTATCTCCAAAGTGGACACACTCGAGATAGAATTAACAGTTAGTTTTTAATTATATTTTGGATTTAAATCAAACAACAGATTAAAAATTGGCCGTATTTAGATTCACCGAAATTCGATGAACACGGAAAAGGAAAAAAATTAAGATATAATTGATTTACATTTTACGCATAAAAAATCGAGAATTATAATTTTTGCTATAGTCAGAACGAAGGCATGGAGTGCAGGAGGCAGCCATAATATATGTAATGAGTAAAGATTTAAAATTTTAAATTGATGCAATGCACATACTGAAAAACTGTACGAGGCTTTTTGTATCAAACAGTTCAAGAGCTTTCAAATTACAAAGGCTTCAATAAAAAAATTACAAATTTGAAGCTTTTTGACTAATGAAAACAATTAAGAAACTCCCAAATTTAAAATTTTGAATTCGAAAGGATACTCATCTTAAAGAAAAACAGAAAATTTAAAGTAAGTTTAATTCGAAACTATCAAATTTAAAGATCCTTATCAAATAATTTTTTAAACTCCCAATTTAAGGAAGATTATTGAAGCTTCTAAATTTGAATGAATTAAAGAATTGCAATCTCAACAACTGCCAAATTTGAAAGCCGTTGCGACTTAAAATTTGAAAGATTTCTGACTAAAAAATTTAAAAATTCAAAAACCAAATTTATAATTGAACTCCAGTCTGAAAAAAATACAAATTCAACTAACAAAAATTGTAGAAACTTTTAAATTTATTATTTTGAATTTGATAGGATCCGTATCTTTGAAAAGTAAAAAATTCAGAGAAAACTCAATTTGAAATTATTCAAATTTGAAGACCTTTACCAAATAATTCATTAAACTCGAAATTTGAGAAAGATTTGAGAGCGATGTAAAAAGAATGATGATTTCTAACTAAAAAGTTGAAAAATTGAAAAACGAAATTTAGAAACCATCAAATAATTCAAAGCCTTTTCGATTCCAAAAGCTCCAGTTAAAAAAAAATACTAATTTGAAGCTCTTTAATTAATAAAAGAATGTAGAAACTCTTAAATTTTGAATTTTGTATTTGAAAGTATCCGCAATGACCATGCATGATTTTTAATAAAAAAATTGTAAAACAAAAAATTACAAATGAAGGATGGCAGTACAGAACTAGATGACCAACATTTTGATCGAAAATTAGTTTATTGCATAAAAGTGTTCCTAAAAATAAAATACACATTGTGGTAAAAGGATTTTTTCAAAATATTGTTTTTTATATAATAATTACAAAAAAATTGTAATAAAATCTTAGTTTAAATTTTAACATAGTATGTAATAATTTTTTTCAATCTCCTAGCATTGATATTTCTTGAAATTATCATTTGTTGAAAAAATTACATATATTTTTCTATTTTTTCGGATTTTTTAGCACAAAATGGCTGTCATACTGTGATATTGCGATCTTCAATTTTTTAGATCAAACATTTCTTATTCTCAACCAGCATTTCCATTTCTCGCGCTCAAGTTTATTTTTTTGCAAAAAATTTAAAATTCTATTTTTATTCACTATTCAAAGTCGACTTTAAAAACTCATGAAATATTCATCTTAAAATTCTCGATAGATTTTCTCGGAATTGGATATATTTTTTATATCAAACTTTGTTGACCAGTATTCATAAACTTAAATTACGGAAGCATGTTTTTATTTTTTTTTATCTTTGCAAATTTTCGGAAAATATTTCATATAAAGAATCCAGCCATACATTTCTTCCTCCAGTCAAAAAATATGAAAGTAAACGAAAAAATCCCCTTTTTTCGATGAAAAATTCTCTTAATTTCCCTACAATTGATAGAAAACGTGACAAATAGAAAAATGTTATAAAGAACGCGATTGTGCAACATTCTTAACTTTATTGGAACAATGAAAAGGCAATATTGCGAAACTCATAAATAAGCTACGTCACCCTTACAAGCATAATGTATCTGCAAGCCACTACTTCAAAATTAAAGGAAAAGAATTATTTGCACACTTAAACTACATATTTGACTTTACTTTATTTGCTCAAAAAATAATCCCTTTGAAATGTATGCATGCCTGCCACATGTTAAGACATTCTACTCACGTCTACAATTTTATATCGAAAAAAATCGACAACAAACGGTCACTAATTAATTAGTAACTGACATCACTAAGGAATTATTTAATATTTTCACAAATTGACTTTATTAGAATAACTTGTAATTTTCTAACTATTCACGCAGGTTGTGACATCACATATGGAAAATATAAATGTAAATAACAATTTTTTGAAATGTTTGAAAAAATTAAAATTAGTGATTTTATTTTACAAGCAAAGCATCTAAATACAGACTTAATACTCTGTCCCCTATTTCCATCTTCACCCCTTTTTCAAAATGAATTCTTGTTTTTCCCCTATTTAGAAGAAACTTCTCTTTTTTTCTCGTTTTTTCGCTTAACTGCGAGCTGCATTTATAGAACCCAATAAGAAAATTCGTTCTTTATTTATTAAAAATTAATTTTCCCAACTGAAAATTTAACTAAGGTAAAGGACCCAATGAAAATAGCAGAAAAATTGCACATCTTTACAAACTATATCCATTGCTTAATGTTCTAGAGTAAAATGTTACGATTTTTCTGAGAAAATTTCATGTTTTTTTGATGAAAAAAAATTGAAATTTCCCTTAATTAAGCCCCTGCCCTTAACAGGATCCCTTAATCTATTCAATTATTGCTTGAAAATTGATCGTTTTTCGTTGAAAATTCGAAAATTTCATTGAAAATTGATGTATTTCGTTGCAAATTCGTCTATTTTGGTAGTAAGTCAATCTTCTTGATTACAAATTTAACAGCTTGGTTGAATGTTGAACTACTTTGTTGAAAATTTATTTGATTAGTTGATTATTCACCTCTTTGTTTGGAAATTGAACTAAATGTTAAGAATTCGTTTTCTTTTTTGGTTAATCATTTATTTTTCTGGATGAAAATTTAACTATTCCATTATTGATTGAATATTATTCGTTTTTAGTTGAAAATTTAACAATTTTTTTTAAAATCTATGTATTTTGTCGTAAATTCGTCTTTTTTGGCGAAAAATTCATCTTCTTGATCAAAAATTCAACTACTTGGTTGAAAGTTGAATCACTTTGATAAAAATTCATGTTATTAGTTGAAGATCCATTTCTTTGGTTAAAAATTTAACTATTTTGTTACAAACTCGTTTTTTGTTTTTGTTGAAAATCAACTATTTGAACTACAAATATAACAATTTAATTTTGTTTGAAAATTAAGTTTTGTTTAAAATTCATATTTTCGAGCTGAAAATTCGACAGTTTTTTTAGAGAATTCGCCTTTTTGGTTAAAAACTCCAGCTCTTTTGTAGAAAATTCATCTTTTTGGTTAAAAATGTAACTGTTTGGTTAAAAATTAATCTGTTTTGGTGAGGATTCAACTATTACGTTGGAAATTCGTCTTTCTTGGTTGAATTCAATTGTTTTTGATTTAAAATCAAATTTTTTCGGTTGCAATACCAGCTACTACATTTTATCCTGAGAACTTATCTTCTTGGGTTAATCGAGTTTTTGATTTATATTAAAAATATTTTCTTGGTTCAAATATCAACTATCACATTTTTCGTCGAGAATTATTCTTCTTTAATTGAAAATTTAACATTTTGGTCATAAGTTGAACTTCTTTGTTAAAAGTTCATTTTTTTAATGATTCATCGCGTTAGTTAGAAATTCAGTTATTTCGGTGAAAATTTGATTATTTTGTTAACAATTCAATTATTTTGTTAAAACTTTAATTATTTTGTTGGACATTCAACTGTTTTGTTGAACATTCGTCTTCTTGGATCAAAAATTCGTCCTTTTGAATTGAAAATTCAAATATTTTGTTGAAAATGCAACAGTTTTTGGATGACGTTTATTCTTTTTTTGTTTTAAAATTCAACAAAGTGGTTGAAAACTCATCTTTGTAGGTTGGAAATTCAACTATTTGGTTAAAAATTGAACTACTTTGTTGAGAATTCGTCCCTTTTGCTTGAAACTCTAACTAGTAGGTTGCAAATACAACTGTTAGGTTGAAAATTGAACTATTTTGTTAGAAAGTCACTTTTTTGTTCGAAAATTCAACTGCTTTGTTGAAAATTCATGTTTTTTGGATTGAAAAATTGTTTGTTTGAAAATTCAACTATTCGGTTTGAAAATTCAACTATTTCGTTGAAAAATCATCTTTCATGGTTAAAAATGTATATTTTAGGTTTAAAAGTCAGCTGTTGGCTAAAAAATTGGATTTTTCAGCTTGAAAACTGAACTCTTGCGTTGAAAATTCATCTCTCTTGAAGAAAATTGATCTTTCTCGGTTGATAATTCAAATACTTTGATCAAAATCCAATATATTCCGACTTAAAATCTCATACGTATATTAAATTCGATACGGTACCCATACATTAATTTTCTTTAAAAGAATTCATTCCTCTCTTAGTCCTCTATTCTCGTGAAAGATCACCCTATTTCTCTTGTTTTGAGTGTATTTGGTCTGTGAAGTCTGTTGAAATGTTATGTTTGTCTCTTTTGTGTTTTATTTTAGGCGTTTATCAAATGAAATCAAAGAAAAAATTTTTACTTAAAAGGAGGGGAGGGGTCGATTCGTGACGTCACCTTGAGGGGTTCAAGCTTCGTGTAATGATCTGTGACGAAGAAGGGGAGGGGTAAAAAAAGTGTTGAAAATAGCGTGGCGTAATTTTTGAATAACCTTCAAATGTCAATTCAAAATCTGTTATAAAATTGTAAATTAAGAACTGTAATAAAGAAAATGCAAGAAAGGGGGAAATGAAAGAAGCTACGCTTGAGAGCTTCCAGAATCATATGAAAACTATGTCAACTATAGGAGCGTTTGAAATTCTAATTTCAAGTAAAGAGAACAATTTTCAAAGCCGGCAATGTTTCAAGATATTCAGAATATTAAAGAATAAGAAAAAACATTTCAATTATTCAAAAAGACGTTACAGAAAGAGCTACTTCAAACGTTTCAATCTCAGCTAAAAATTAATGAAACTCAGTAGAATGTCAACTGAAATAAAAAAACTTCCCTTCAGAAAATCTTACTTTTTAGATTATAACTTTATAATAACTGCTTCTTTCTTTTGTTCATATTCGCTCCCTTTCACGGGTTTAAGAGTCTTTACAGAACCATTACATGTTTTTAATCGACGATCCTTGCATACTACCTCATCAACTATTTCTTACATATCGACTTAACCACCTCCTCCTCACTACCAATCTAAAAACTGTAGCTCTATTTCACATCACTGCCTTATTACTCTTCTTCTTCAGGAGTCATTTTATGGATTTCTCTACCCTATGCAACCAGCCCTTTCTCTCTCTCTGTCTCTCAACTTTTCCAGCTTCTTCATCCATTCCACATCCTGACCATCTCCTGCTCATACCTATATACTCTACATAAATTCTCTTCTTCATTCATCCAATACCTACATGCTCTTATCCCCTCTCCCATTCTGAATTTCACCACCCTTCCATTTGCTCTCCTTTTTAATCTTTTTAAGGTATTCCAGCTCCTCCTTACTCTTCGCCATCCTATACCAACTATTGTACCTCAACTCCGAAATTTTTTCCCATCTTTCCTCTCCTTACCTTGCCCTCATCTCTTCCTCTACTCCCTGCGTTTCTCTATCTCTCACTTGCATACCACATTCAAACCTCATTTCGCATCTCTCTTCCTCCCATTTCGAATGTCCACGTCACCCCACCTCTCTTTGTCCATAATCTCCCGGGCACGCGCTTCTGCAATCTTGCTTCCCTCCATCCTTCTCATTTCTCTTGAAAATTTCAGAATCTTTTCAGTTGCCTGACCAGCATTTCCTTTCGCCCTATTTCTTTCCTCAGCATATAACATCGACAGCTCTAACTAACCACAATAGCACGGTGGACATCCACACTCTCATCCCTCAGTCGTCCTTAAACCTTCTCTTTCCTATACCCCACACTTGTCCCATTCCTTAACTCGCACACTCCAATCTCTTTTTTACCTGCAGCTCGTTTTCTGCTCCTAATTCAAACCAAAATCCTATGTAGCAAAAATCCTCCACCAATTCCACCATTCCGCTATTAACTTCCCATTCGTACTCTACTCTACACATCTTATTTCTAAAACACATCATCTCAGTCTTACTCACATTCAGTCTTAAATCCTTTTCTCTCACATATTCTTCGAACGCTCTCATCATCAGATTTATGTCTCTTTCATCACTCGCTACTAGAACTATATCGCCTACGTATGCTAATAAATACAATTTACCTTTTCCTAATTTTTTCCCTCGTTTTCCTTTCCTCTCCATCCTCTCCTCGAAGTTTGCTGATAGGACATTGAATGGAAGGCGGCTCAGCGGGCACCCTTGCCTAAGTTCCCTTCCTGTCCAGAATATCTCTCCTTTCTTTTCTCCTATCTTCACCTTTGTCTTTTTCATTACAAAAGTACCATTGAGCCAAGTCCCTTTCGGGGCAAGCGTAACTCGTTCGGTTCTGGTCTCGTTTCACTACAGGGGATTTAGGAATTTGTATAATAAATTTGAGTACGATACGTTTAGGCCTCAATACAATCTCTTCGAAGAACCTCTCATACAGTCTTCCACTTTGTCCGAATCCCATACCATTTTACCGTCAGCATTCTGGATTCCGATTACCTTAATGCTATAACTTCCTTTCCTTATCTTCTTAACCCATTTCCAAAATAATTTCGTTCAAAGCCATTTTGCATTTTTTATCGTCTTCCGCTTTGATTTTATTCTCGCTTTCTTTGACTAGTATCTTGGCTTTTCTGTTTTTATCCCTGTAATCATTTTCTAATCTTATCCTCTCCTCATCGCTAAGACCTTTACTATTCAATGTTCTCCAGTATGCTTGCTTTTTCTCGTTGACAGCCACGCGGATTTCATCATTCCACCAAGCATCTCCAACCTTTCTTCCTACAGCCGCAGTACCGCACACTTCAGATGTATTCTTGAAGATGCTATCCCGTAGTATTATCCATGCACCCTCTACATTTTTAGTGTTCAATTCAGTTTTCAGTCTTCTTCATGTTGTTCTAAATATTTATTCAGCTTTTCACGATATACCAATTGTACTTC
>JAUMHM010085680.1:0-11429 GCA_032362435.1 Melikaiella ostensackeni | reverse complement strand
CGGCACTGTTTGCCGACCCATTGTCGAGTGCTCTGCGCGTTCGATCATTTTGAACCGCATTCACAACTGGGTTTGGTGCTGTCATAGTTGTTTCCGTCAAATTGTCATCTGCTATGTTCAGGTTTTTGCATTTTTATTATTTTTAGAATAACCTGAACCCTTATAACCGAAAAGCTTTTTGTATAAGTTTGGCAGAGGGTATATCCTAACACCTAAATCACTTTTTCCTTTTGAAAAACCTTTCATAATGGAGATATTTGGGTCTGACTGCGTTTTACCAACATTTACTGTCATGGCCGATAAAGATTTGGTCATGACCGTGAAATGCCGAGCAGCGCCCGTCACTGAGCAGAAAGTTGAATTTCCCTGAAAATGATTCTCCCGAAAAACTACTATGTCTCTTGTAACAATTTAGTGAATTTTCGGTAACAAATGGTAACAATTAGAGATAGGCGCTGACCGGCCTTACCTCGTAAATAACTTAATTTCTTACATTTCTTATTGAATTAACCGTATTTATCGTGAAGGTAGTAAATCGCTTTTTACATTCTCATCAGAAAATGTATTAGATATCGTGTAAAATTTGACCCTCCCGTTTTTGTCAAATGTCCATGTTTTGAGACTCTCTGAACCCGAAAAACAAGTTTTTGCGAATGTGTCTGTCTGTATGTCTGTATGTATGCTGCTGTATGTATGTCTGTCTGTGAACACGATACTATTGAAAGAATTAATCTATTGGATTGGTCTTTGATACGCTCTCTTAGTATCAAAAACTGAAGGTCAGGTTCGTTAGCCAGCCACTTTGAATGAAAATTCAAAAGGTCAAGCATTTTCAAAATTTTTGAGACTATTTTCTTTTAAGATGTGAAAATTATATGTACGGATATTCGTAATACTCAGAAAGTCGAACAATTTATCCTCATGATTTTTTTCGATATAAATAAAATTATCTGAGTTATAGCATTTACAAAATTCAAAAAAACAAACGAAAACGAAAATTTTAGGCCAAACAACGCACGAAATGAAAAAAAGTCATCGGAAGAGAAACGTTGGTTTTTGAAAGTCCTGCAAGATTGTCATAACAACTTTTTGAATTTTCTTAAAAAATCGCAAATTGAAATTTTGAGCCAAATAATGCGAGATACGTAAAAAAGTTAGGATATCAAAATTGTTGCTTTTACGAAGACCTGTGAGCTTTCCTCTGAACATTTTTTGGTAGGAGACATTGTTTTTTAAGTATGGAAAATGATATTGAAATATTTTAATTTTAATTTTTGCGCCAAACGACGTCAGATAAGTAAAAAAGTGAAAAGATTAGAATTTGTGCTTCTAAAAAGTCAAATAAAATTGCCGTTAAACATTTCTTTATAGGACCAATCGCAAATCATCAAGATAATTTTTAATCGTCTTTTCAACTATTTATTTATATATATTTGACGGTGAGCGCAGAAAATCGATCGCGAAGCGCGAATATTATGATGAGAATTTATTCCTTAAGGCCGATAGAGCCTTTTAAGTAAATAAATTTCGTTTTTCATTTGAAGTCAAAAATAAATTTAGTAATTTGTACATGAAAAACATATAACACCGAGCGCGAAGCGCGACGACCAAGTACTCAGAAACGCGAAGCGCGACGACCGAGTCGCGCGTCATAGGCGCGCTCAAACTTGCGAGCGAAGAGTCACGAGGAAATGAATGACTATATAATGTAATTTTGTGTTGTTTCTTATTAATTGGGATCCAAATATGTCGGGAAAAAAGTGAAAGTATTATGTTTAGGTCGTTTTAAAGAAATATAATCTCTTCATTAACAACTTACAAACAACAACAAAAACTAACAAACGTTTCTAGAAAAGTTAGAGATCGACATTATCGGCGGAAATAGACACGTTGACACTGTCAAAAAATATACGCCGGAAATTCCGAAAGTAGGGGACAACTGTGACGCTACCTTCTTTAATCAATAAATAAAATTTGGTGGTCTCTTTAAATAGAGCACAATGGACCCTAATCCAAAGAAATTAGGCTGAATAAAATAGGCATTCTAAACGATTAACACAACTTAGATATTTGGGCGCCAGTCCTTTCTTGGGACAAAGGTAAATCAATTTAACCAAAGTGAGTGAGACAACGATAAAGATACTAGGAATCTATATTCCAAAAAGGGAGCGGGAACCTCACAGAGCGTCACACGTTTCAGGACAAAAGATAAAGGGAACCTCACAAACTTAAGTCAAAAAAATGTCTACCTTAATTTAAAACAGGCGATAATCCAAAAAAAGGGTAAAGGCAAAAGACGATAAAATATTCACAGATAAGATAACTCAAGGTAAAAATGGATAAAAGTTATAATAACGATACCAGAAAAATTATAAAAGATAATGAAGAAGGTACTAAGATGCTAGAATTAAGTAAAAGGTAAGCCGAAATTGAAAAGATAAAATTAGGGTCGAGAAAACTGCTAGCTCAGCGATAAACTTAAATAATGATAGAGGGGGTGGGTTGCTCAATTACAAAGCTCAAGTTTTAGTAAAAATAATTAACAGCAATTTATTCCGAATATAGCAGAAACTTGACATATCCCAAGGGTTCAACAAAAAAAAACAATAAAACCATATAAAATACACAAATGAGCGAAACATAGATATAAAGGTTACTGTAACGATACATAAATAACAGTGAGATACTATTCGCAAAGTAGGTAGAAAATTAGGGAGGGGTCGCGATTAAATAATCTCGAGGGGTCGATCATAGAAAGTTTACAACGAAATAAAATTAACGATACAGAAATTTAGAATGTATGGTACTATTCTACACAATACAAATATAACGGTACCGTGAAATATGCATGATATTATGAATAATATGACGGGTGAAAAGGGTTTCGGGAGTACAAGGGGAGTTCTCTAAAATGAATACAAAACGGGCTCTCAAAATAAATACATAATAGGATTCTCGAAATAAATATAAGGAGGAATTTCTAAAGTGCAAGGGAGTCGAAATGCGGTACAATGGGGCATTATATTCTTGAAGGTTATAACGTGGGACACTACAATTTAAATGTTAGGGAAAAGGACACAGGAAAGTCGAAATACGATAAAAAGGGACATTAAACTTTCAATTGTTGGGAAAAGGGGACGCAAGGGAGTCGAAATGCAATAATGGGGACATTACAATATAAATATCAAAAAAGGGGACACGAGAAAGTTTGGGGTTCGGCACTCCGGACTATATTAAAAATTTAATAATACATTTCGTCAATCAAAACGAGACAAGAAAAGAAATAACAATGTAATCACAATTTTATCAAATAACAGATATTAATGGTTCAGCCAAGTAAGTCGAATTAATATAAAAGGAACAAAAAGAACGTCTATTAAAACGGACTTGGCTAAACCATTATAAGAAAGCGGAATCCTACCTTAGTTATTCGGGTTACAGGGATCGGGCCTCGTGCCGTCACGTCGAGCGTACACTTTAGAGTTTTAGATACAATTAATTTGCGTCGCACGCCGGTTCGAAAGCAGAGCTCCCTCGATTCCACAATCGGGGGGAATAGCTGATGCGCGCGACCCTAACTTCGATAATTCGCACTGTCGGGAGAAAGATAGCCGATGAAATACGCTTCCGATTCGCCCGTCCTATCGTCCTGTCCTTTCTCCGCTGGTCCTTATCAGCCACCGTCGGGCGAGAGAGAGATTCCGAACTCCTTCGCATCATCTGGTCAAGGTAGCTGTAGGAAACCCTGGTGCTTCCATTCCACGTATCATCTTTTTATTACTTTCAATTAATATTTTGAGTACACTTAGTCGGCTGAAAATCTTATGGTCGTCGCTTGGGCTACTCCTAAAATCTGTTAATATAAACGAGTTCTTTTTACCGATTTTATTTTTTATAAAGAATAGCACTATCCTTTATATCGTGTCTGTAAGTTTAGTTAAAATCGTATAGAAATCGCATAGAAAAATGTTTGAACCATATTTCACTACGAAGTTTAATTTACATTGCTGATATAGGGCAACAGACGTGTAGTCATCGACTTTTAATGACATATGCATTTTTATATGATTTCAGCTCGAGTAGTAGTAGAAGACATTAATTCCGACAGTGTGTCGTTTCGAAGTGAAACAGAAGAAAATGACCGAAAGCCTATCTGCTCGATAAGATGTGATGAAGAAGAAATAAGTGTACCAAGTAGTACTAGTGGAAGCGATTCGCGAGAAGAATTTGTTGAAGATCGCAGAATATGCCAGTACAACACGTCAGTGGTCAGATCTCTTCTTTTTATCAATACAGATAATCTTTTAGCGTGCACTCCTCTCGTTATTCGGTTCATAAATCATTATTCTATAATGATATATTGTATTTCAAATTTGTGTTGTTAACAATTACTATACATATAATTCTTTTACGATAAGTAAAGTCAAAGCTCCCCACTCGCACTTCTGTTTACCATTTCTATTCACATTCGGTCATTTTTTCTCATCTTCATGCACTTTTACCCCATCCTTATCATATACTATTTTGCCACACATTCATCTATTATCACCTACCCATATATCTTATTTTCTATCTTTTTCACAATGCGCAATCACCCCTCTCCCCTTGATTCCAAATCTTACTAGCTATCTAGGTCGGTCTGCCAATTATCGAAGTCTATTCCTTCATTCCTATTATCCACATATCCATGTCAATCCTTTACTATTCCTTTTACTGAACATAATCGACTTCTCTTATTTTGAATCCTCATATTTTCTTTGCAGGTCTATCATCCTTTTTTGTACTTTCATTTGGTTCTATCTTTTTAGGACTCTAAAATCTTGCGTATATTTGGAGCATTATTTCTAAAATGAGCCTACCTCAAAAACCAAAGTTATCCGATCGGACTCAAACTATTGGATGGCAATGTATTGATATTAGAAGTGTTTAAATCATGGAAGTAAGTGGTAACCTCAAAAAACGTCTTAACGTTTATTTTCGTAAATTAAAAATTGAGCCGTTCTCTAGAAAAATCACCTAAGTCGACTCAGGTGGTTTTTTCTAAGTCATTCATTTTCATCATCTGTGACATTCTAGCAATAAACTTTTTGAATTTCGAAAGAAGTTTCTTCATTCTTGAGCATGCATTATTGAATTTTCCGCGCAACGTCGCGTGGCGCGGCGGGACACGGACTGCATGTTAGCTTTTTGGCATCGCTGACGTAACGTATGATATTGAGTATTTAAAAGAAATAGTGTAATAACAAAGTAAAATTTGGGGTCAGGATGGTATGGGGGGGGGGGACTCAGCAAGTTACAAAAGAAGTTCAAAAGTGTTTAAAATATGCTTGGAAATGTTAAATACCGGCCACAAAAAATGGAATTATAAAGCATAAGAAGAAATCGGAATTGAGATAAGGGAGGGAGGGTGATATTGGTGAAAGAAATTCGTTAAGGGTTAATAAAAAAATATATTTATAAATAATAATGCAAAATTTATGGCCATAACTCAAACTAACACAAAAATAAGTCGGTCTCTGGAAAAACTACCTAAGTCGATGTTATCGTTTCTGTTTGTTAAAATTATATAGCTTCAGTATTCAATTTTGTGCTCTTATTTCATTTTCCGAGAGTGGTTCTTCCTATTATAAATTCTTTAATTTTATTAAAAATGTTTTTTGGTTAGTGAAAACACGTTTTGAAAAGTTTCGTTCACAATTTTGTGCTAAAAGCCAAGTCGAGTTGAGTGGTTTTTCTAGAGAACGGCTCAATTGTCGGCCCAATTTTTAATCTTAGGGTTATTAAGGAAAAAAGCTTAGCTCTATGCCTACAAAGAAAACAATGGTCCATATGCAAAAAAGTGAAATTTATATTTCACCTTCATTTTTGAAGGTCACATATTTATTTTAAAGAAATTCTTATAATAAGTGAAAAGGGCGTGAAAAATCCTCTTGAAACTATATAAGACAAAATTTTGTTTCATTGATATTGAAAGAGTAACAAATCGCTGAAGTCGATGGTATCCGCAAAAAAAAAAACAGAAAATTCACCCATATTACCTCGCTAAATATTTGCCCTGATGGCAATTTTTATTCATTGGCTTTCATCCTGTACGACTATACTTTGAAGAAGCTTGAGTCCAATCGGAGAAATTTGTTTGTTTTTTTTTTAATTTGGAGTGACTTCAGAAATGGTGCGCTATTTTTCATTCTGTCCTTTTTGAAAAGTTTAATCTTCACCTATCCATGATAATCCATATGTGTCTCTTTTTCAGTATACAAAATACCCTATTACTTTGAATTTCAGTCCTTCTATCCGAGTCTACCCTTTTCTATCATCTACCTAGCAACATTATTTCTTCTCTGTACGCTATAGAAAAACCTTGGGTGATCTTTACAATCAGTTGTAACCTTAAGTGCAATGTATTTTCAAATCACAATGGATGACCTGGTAAATTCACCAATTTCGCGCAAAATTTTACGGTCTAGTCTGATTCCACCTTATGGAACAGTGTGAAATAACAGTCCGATGTGAAATCACTATTTCCAACGATGGAAATTATTCAATTCACGGGACACACGGTAAATTTATGTATTTAAATGAGCTTTTAAATTATTATTTTTTTTGAAGTTGCAGTCTGGCGTAGTTTTACAGACGTGTGATATTGTTACGTCTTGGCACCCTGAGAAATTACGAGTGGGACGTAAATCAATGATCCATCGGCAAACTGACGTCCCAGAGCCTCTAATCTTGGTCTAATAGTAATAGGTTCTATGTGAGTGAAGAAAAAAAAAATTTCATTGAGAACGATATCTTAGAAAAGTAATCTGGGCTTAATTCATCCTGCCAAAGTGTTTAGGAATTTCGAACCTCCCGAACATAACCTAAAAATTGAAATGTAGCCCTGCCAATTTACGTCCTGCATTTTGTTACAGAAGTGTGTAAAATAACATTGTCATACGTAGATCGAATAATTTCCATCATGGCACGATGTAAAATTACACCAAATTTGTTTACAGTGTTTCTTTTGTTATTTACAGTCGCCCCTAAATTCTCCAATGCTTATATCTCTTTTCTTATTCACAGTTGCCCACATCTCCCTCAATCTTTATATATTTCCATTCACATCTATTCGCCGTATATCCACGTTAATCCTTTTTTATCCTTGTCGCCATCTACAGTTCTCCAAGTATTTCGTCCAACTATCCGCATCAGACATTTTTTTTATTTTGCTATCTGCAATCGCCCCTATCTTATTAAATCCCTATATTTTTCTTTACGTATATCTCCTGTCCCTGTCAAAAAACAACCAAACTCACGCCTCATCGTATTCATTTATACTTATCATCTAAAATGCCTGTTTTTACCTATGCAAGCCTAAGTTTTTTTTACCTCCGCTCATCCACGTTCATCATTCCGAATTTTTTTGCTCAAAATTCTGTCTATCTGTTCCAATATCTTTTTATCGAAGTATATCCTCATCAAATCACTGCCCTAGAATATTAGTGTTTTATCTCAATTTTTTTGCGAAATTATGTTCATTACATTTAACCTATTCTTAGGCTTCCCACTTGCTGTAAAAAATGTAAAAGTGATAATGTTTCACATTTTATGTACCTAAAACAGCCAAAAATTTGAGCCAGTGAGTTATAATCTATGTCAAATATGAATTCATGAAATAATAATTCTTCTCGTGTCAGCTTCCTAAATTCGAGCGACGACCGTCGATCCGTGGTTCGACGGTCTCAGCGACTGCTTCGTCCAGCGAGATAGGGCCGAAGTGCGAAGTGTCTAGTGGGTACTCACGCGGAAGTCATGTTTTTTTAAATAATATTTGTTATGCATCTTTCCTTTTTTTATAGTCACTGAATTAATTAAAGTGTATTATTTTCTTAGTAAAAATAAATTAAATAATAACAAAAATGTTAAACTGAATTAAAGAAAAATTCATATTTATTTAGCATTGATGAAAAATTTGAATGTTTTTTCTTTGCACATATATGATTGTTTTCATTTTATTTATTTCATTCGAATAACATTTTATTATTATTTAAATTATTAATCATGAGAGAATAATTAATTTTAATTAATTTAGTGCCTATAATAAAAAGGAAACATGCATAACAAATATTTAGTAGAAAAATGTCTCCCGCGTAAGCAGCTACTAGATACTTCGCACTTTGGCCCTGTCTTGCTGGACGAGGCAATCACTGAGACCGTCGGAACACGCGATCGACGGTCGTCGCTCGAAATTAGCATGCTCACATAAAATAATTATTTAATGAACCCGTGAAGATTTTACATTTTTTGATGGATCAAATGAAAGGTAATATCCTAAAGATCACTTTGTTAATTATAGAAAATAATTGAATTGATTTTCCTAGCTCCTGGCGAGAATTGAAGTTGATGTGCAAAATTCCTCAAAAATCGGAATTTTATTCTTGTATTTCTCACGCTATCATTCAATACTATCCGTTCTCAGTGTATATGTTATGTAAAAACTGCAAAGTATGAATTTCAGCTTTTGTTTTCTATATTTCGTTAATTTGAATTTAGATGAAACATGTCGGAAACTAAATGCAGAGCTGGTACCGTGACTGACGTCATCCTTGTAACACAAATACTACACAAAGTTCTGCTTAATTGCTCGCATCATCTGCGCCCGCATAGATTCTGAAATTCATCGCATGTTTGATTATTTAGAAGAAGAAACGAAAAAACCTTTGCGCAAATAGTTGGATTGAAGTAATACCGAGGGATATTGACTAGGCACTTGTACTAGCACATTTAGAAAAATATTAAGAGTTAACATATTATAATACAGAGTTGCGCGACAAATATTCCTGGAGGGTCAACCCTGTAAGAGCGGTTTTTCTTACAACAAAAAATCACAACCAAAATGAAAGTACTCTGAAATAATTGTTAGGGACTCTATTTGAGGAAATATCGAGAAATTTTCGCTGTAAACAAAGTGGTTCACATGATGGATGTTTTGAATAATTCAATGACTCAGGGGATGATTTTCTAATATCCCTAGGAATCTATCCTTGTAGTGAGACCGATCTGCCTTTACCTTGTGGGGTGCTAGGAATTTTCAACCATCCCCTGCTTAGAAAGATCAAAGAATTTGTGCAGTAATCAAAGATTGATTACTGCAGAAGTTCTTCGATTTTTCTGAGTAGGGGATGAATGAAACTTTCTAAAAACGGTGAATTAAATTTAGATCAGTGTCACTACGAGAGTAGTTTCCTGGGGATATAAGAACATCATCTTTTGGGTCATTGAGTAAAATCCGTGGTGCTAACCACTTTGCTTCCTGTAGAAATTTTTTGATCTTCCTAAACAGCGGATAAATAAGAATTTCTAACACCCCATAAAGTGAAGGCAGATCGGTTTCGCTGAGGGAGTAGTTTCCTAGGGATATTAGAAAATTATCCCCTGGGTCATTGAGTTGTTCGCAAAATCCGTGTTGCCAACCACTTTGAATGATGCAGAACTTCTTAGATCTTTCTGAGCAGCGGATGAATACATTTCTAACATCCCACAAAGTGAATGTAAATCGGTTACGCTAAGCGTGTAGTTTCCTCGGCATATTCAAAAATCATCCCCTGGATCATTAAGTTGTTTAAAAAATCCGTTATGTGAACCACTTCGCTCATTGCGGCAATTTCTCGATGTTTCCTCAAATGAGATCCCTAACAATTATTTGAGAGTACTTTCATTTTGGTCGTGATTTTTTGTTGTCACAAAAGCAGCCCTTACAGGGTTGACTCTCTAGGAATAGTCATCGCTCAACTCTGCATTATAATTTGTTAACTCTCAACTTTTTTTTTAAGTGTCTTAGTATAAGTGCCTACATAGTTAGTATCCTTTGGTATTACATCAGTCTATCTATCTGTGCAAAGATTTTTTCGTTTCTTTTTCTAAATAATCAAACTTCTCCCTTCTGCCTGACATCGTTAAGATTGGTATTTGTTCTCAAAGTTCCAGTGCACTGACGCTCTCTCTCCTTCGGTCACGCCTCGCCGTGTGTAGCATGTAAGCGGGCGCTTTGATAAGAATACCAAAGGCAGAAATGGCGGTCAATTACACACAGTCGGACTTCCGCTCACATGGTACAATGGAATCACGGTGAAGGGTCGGCGAAACCGTCGTGATTCTTGAGGACACGGAGCGACCCAAGACTGACAGCTCTGACCCATCTCGCAAGTGCCTTGGCATTTTTCTGGCACGCGGGTATGGCTTCGAGGTTACGAACCAGTGATGGTTTCGGACCTTCGAGAGCACCGATGACAAAGACAATAATTCTAACTGAATATTCTCGGTACATTCCCCGCAGCTCTCATATAAGGTCTCGATACTACCTCTGCCCCTTTTCTTTCTCCGTGACTGTGATGTTGGTGTCGGCCGGAGCTGAGAATTTGATCACGAAAATCGTTCGTTTCTCTTTGTCAAGGAGTACAATGTCAGGCCTCGAGTGTACAACCTTTAGTCTGAAGCCGAAGTCCCAGTAAATTCTGCAAAACTCGTTCTCGACAATTTACTATATCTTTCTGGGAGCGTTCGGCAGGGCAGGGCCGCAGTTAACATCATAAGAGTGACAAAGATGGTAATAAAGCACTCTCAGGGTCGCATTGTGCCTGTGGAGATACGTCGTTTCCACGTGAGTGGGACACTCGGATAGTATGTACCATAGGTGCTCAGAATGTGCGTGACACGCTCTGCACCCGTCGCTGGGACCTTCTTCACGTAATATGAGGCTACGGTATACCAGGGTAGAAATGACACCGTTTTGATAGGCGATATCGAGGGCCGTGAGCTCGTGCTTCGTCCATGGAATCACCCTGAATGCGACTCTCTGGCACGCCTAGGTATAGGTACGTCTATCCAGCGCCAAAGTGTCTAATAGCGCTCCTGTCCATGAGTTCAGGGTCGTCGCTAATGCTCGAAAGGCGTCCTCGCTTCAAATGAATCTTGGCACACTTGTCCAATTTGAAGTTCATACCAATTTCTCGTATGTACCCCTCGACGATCTTCAGAGCATCCTTCAGATGCTGTGTTCCAGAAGCATAGATCTTCAAGTCATCGATATAAAATATATGGGCGACCGTATGCTCACGATTATTGGATGCGTCGCAGAAATATCCATGAGAATTGCGCAATGCGAGAGATAGTGGCAAAAGTGTGATGCAAAAGAGAAGAGGGCTCATGTTGTAACCCTGAAAGACGCCCCTCTGGATGGTGACGCTGGTAGTTGTCACACGATGTTTCCCAGGTGAGATCGTAAATCTGGTTTTCCGAAGGCGCATCAATTTCTCTATGCATCCCACTATGTCTGGATGAACCTTCAAGCTTTCCAACAGACAGATGATGAGTGTATGGGAGGTTGAATCGAAAGCTTTCTGGTAATCAATCCAGGCCATCGACAGATTGCGATTGTAGGCTGCAGC
>JAUMHM010085679.1:0-11430 GCA_032362435.1 Melikaiella ostensackeni | reverse complement strand
GGATAGATAAATTATAAATTATAGGTTTTTAAAGCAAGCGAAGATGAAAAATTTGAAAATTTCAATTTCAATATGCTCATTAATTTCCAAGAATTTTACGACGGTATTGGGTAAAAGTTTTGGGTTAATTATAAATAAACACAATCTTCAATTAATAATGTTCTCTAAACCACGATGGTATATTATATAAAACGGTATATTATTTAGTCAACGATGATTTTGTATGAAAAAAATTAATCGATTAATTACTTGGGCTGTCGACGCGTCTGCATGCTTGAAATAGTAAATTTTATAAATTCAAATCCAACTTCATGGCATGTTGATTTATCACTTTTTCCTTAAGAAGCGGCATATGTACACATTATTTATTATATATGCAAAGTTTCATCGGAATCGATTGATTGGTTTTGGCTATTGGTATGATGCATGTTAAAAATAGTAAATTTTTCGATAAATTCAAATTTAATTCAATGGTATGGTATGTTTCTGAATCACCTTTTTCTGTTAAAGCGACATATGTGCAAGTTATTTACTAAGTTTATGTAAAGTTTCTCTGAAATCGAATTAATGGTTTTGACCACGGTTTTGGCCGTCGGATTGTCTGCATGTGAAAAATTGTAAATTTTTTTGCAAGTTAAAATTCATTCTATGATATGTTTATGGATCTGCCGAAAAAACAACATATGTACACGATGAAAGGAGGTGTTTCGGGTTTCAATCGTGTGCAAAACTACGAATCACGAAAAACACCTCCTTTCATCATAATGAATCATCGTGAAAGCATTAAAACCATTAACATATGTACACGTTTTTTACTATATCTATGAAAAGTTTTATCGAAATCTATCGATTGGCTTTGGCTGCCGATGCGTCTGCATGTTAGAAAACAGTTAAAAAATGAGTAAAAATGACTAAAAAATGAAAAATTTTCATTATAAATCGAAGTATTTCAAATTCATTAAAACTTCTTTTAGAATATGATATCTTTCTAAAAGAGAAGTTTCAGTTCATTTGATAAAAGCATGTAAGCTATACCTTGGTCTGCATTTCAAAAATCACGTTTTTAACTTTCCCTCTTTTCAAGGATGCAATTTCGAATTTGAATCGTTTCGATTAGTATGCAAAATCGTATAATGAGATGTGACTGTCACAGTTTCATAATCATGGGAATAGAATCATAGCCTGCAGATGACATTTTGTTAAGCGTTTTTTTTTTGTTAAAAAATCTGGTTATAGCGCATTCCTTTACTTTTGAATTATTATTATCTTTCAAACTTAAAGAATCTTTGAACTTTGGTGGGTTCAATATACCCACCAAGTTTGTTTAAGATATCTAATAAATTGACTGAGATATGTCACTTTTAGTGTTCAAGATCATCCATGTCACAGATAATAAATTCCCGATAGCAATTTTTTTGCACATTTCGTCCTTCATGGCAGATTTTTTTCTCCTATGGGTATTTAGCATCTTTTTCTACTTTTTTTAGTACTTGGCGACCCACAGTAGGACAAAATTATATTTTTTGGACAAATCAGTCTACAGGTTATAATTTTCATCCGATTTAGATGTTCTCTTCAGAACCAAAGCTGATTAAATTCTGCAGAAACTCTTGGAGGCGGATTTTTTAATTTTTGGTTTTAAAAAAAACTGTGTAGAGAAGAAGAGTGAAAAAAGGTATTTTCAACAAAATCATTCTTTATTATGCAAAAAATGAGTTGTACAAACTTAGAATCGATCAAAATGAATAGAGGAACATAAATAATCCATGTTATAACTAACTTTTTTTTTATAGACAAATTTAATTTATAATTACACAAATCTGAGGTTTGTGCACAGAAGACAAATTTTCCTCGACTATAATTGTTGGGATTCGATATTTAAGAGTTATCTAGCAACGAAAAATCCATAAATGAATTATTTATTTTGTTGTAAACAAATTTTATATACTAATGTTCAGAGTCTAATATTTTCATACGGAAAAAAATATTTTTTACCTGAAACGACTGAAATACGTTATTTTTACGTAGAAAAATTTTTCCTATGCAAAAATATTATAATTGAGTATTTTTAAATATAATTTATAACAATATATATTTTTCATTTATAGCATTTCTTAATACCGGGTAAAATTTTTCATAACGCACTGCAGTAATTTCAGGTAAGAAAGATTTTCCTCTGTATGAAATTATCATACTCTGAATATTTGTTCATAAAAATTATCAACAGCAATGTAAATTAATCACTTATAGATTCTTCGTTGCTACATAACTCTCAAATATCGAATCGCAACAATTATAGTCGAGAAAAATTGGTTTTCTGTGCACGAATCTCAGATTTGTGTAATTATACATAAAATATGTTTATAACAATTAAGTTACTCAAAACCTGCATTATTTATATTTCTTTAGTTTATATTCATTCATTTTGATCGGTTCTAAGTCTATACAATTTATTTTTTGCAAGTTGAAAAATGATTTTGTTGAAAATACCTTTTTCTCACTTTTCTTCTGCATACATTTTTTTTGTAAAAAAAAAGAAATTGAAAAATCCATTTCGAGGAGTCTCTGCAGAATTTAATCAGCATTGATTCTAAAAAAAGTCTAAATCGGATAAAAATTGGGACATGTAGACTAGACGTGTGCAAAAAATTCGATTTGATTTCAAAGCGACATTGGACGTGCTTCGAATGTCGAAAAACCGATATTCGATACGTGCTACCGTCGGATCAGTTCTACGTGATTCGATCGACCCGCCGATCAAATGCCGAAAAACCGACATTCGATACGTGCTACCGTCGGATCGGTGTTATTTGATTCGATCGACCCCCCGATCGAATATAGAAAAACCGACATTCGATACGTGCTACAGTCGGATCAGTTCTACTTGATTCGATCGACCCGCCAATCAAATGCCGAAAACCGACATTCGATACGTGCTACCGTCGGATCGGTTTTATTCGATTCGATCGACCCGCCGATCGAATGTCGAAAATTCGATATTCAACGCGCACTACGTCGGATCGGTTTTTTTCGATTCGATCGGCTGGCCTTCGATTGTCGAAAATCCAATATGCGACTGACAAAAGGCATTTCAAGTTTTTAATTGAAAATTGATTAAAATTTGTTATACGATTACATAATAAATAGTGATAAAATCTCCTCAGATACTGTTCAGCTCGAGATTCGTAAAATGTTTTTTTACAGGCTTTACAGGTTTATAATATTGATTTTCTTATTTAGTATTCTTAATTCGGAAATAGAGGGGGAGACCCATTACTAAAGTGTAGCTCAATATTGGTGTTATTTCTTATTACCCTGGCTTATTTCATGTAATTTAAAATACATGTATCTCAAATTTTCATTAATTTTCATAGTATTTAATTGAAATTTGTATCCTATTATATTTTTGTATAATACATATTATGAAAAGAAAGGGAAACCGATTTTAACAGAATTTAGGATCATTCGAATTTAAAGTTATATGCAGTGTTGGAAAAGTTCCTCAAAAAAGTTTACTAAAAACAGGTACAATTACTTCGTGAAAATAGTAACTTATTACATTTACAGTCACCGACTAAAGTAACTTGAAGTTGCTGCATAGCTACTTTTTATATGCGGAAGCATATTTTATATATGTGAAAAATTATAAGTATTTCAACAAATAAATTAACGCTGTCATTTTTACTGTTCAAAATATTGAAGAATTGACAGCTGCAAATCTATTAAATTGAATAATTTTTAATTTTTAATCTTCAAAATGGAACTATATTAGAAAAGAATCCCCCAAAACTTCATCATTTTCTATTTTACACATGAAATATTGAAAAGTTTTGAGTTGAAAATATTCCAACTTGAAGAATTTTCCATTGTAAATTTTCAAAATTGAACTACATATTCCTCCAAAAAACGTTAGAAATTACATTATTTGAGCATATAAACACTCCAAATTGATGAATCTTCAATTGTCAATCTCAAAAATTATTAAAATTCAAGAATTTTCTATTGTAAATATTGAAAATTGAACTACTCAAGAAAAAAACGTTCGAAATTACATAGCTTTAAAATATACATATTAAAAACTTGATAATTTGAAATTCTACATTTTCGAAATTCAAATGTTTTCAATTGCAACTCTTCAAAATTGCAGAATTTCGAATTTTGATTCTTCAAAATTGAACAGTTTTCAATTTTGAAAATCTACAAAAAAAAATTATGTGAGTTTCAAGTTTTAGAATTGAAAATTCTGTAATTTTTATGACTTGTATCCAAAGTTTTTTCAGTTTGTAGATTTAGAATCGAAAACTCTTGACTTTTGATCTTCAAAATTAGCAAAATTTGAACATTTTTATTTACACGATTTTAAAATACAAGCGTTTTCAATTGTAATTCTACAAAAGTGAACTATTCAAAACAAAAAAAAATAATCAAAAGTGCATCATTTTTAATTGTACAGTTATATTATTATATTTTATGATAATAAACTATAAACATTCAACATTGAATGAGTCGCCGATCAAAATTAAAATTGTATGAAAGCCGATGTAGCTATCTCAATGTTTATTTTAATTCATGATTATTATTCATTATATTTTATAGTACTTTAAATTCAACCATATATTTTAATTTGATAATTAGATAATTAAAATAAGAAACATGTTACAAGCCCGCTATTTCTGCTAGTGAAGAATAATGTTTAAAAATATTTCATTGATTTTCTTTTCAAATTTTAGAATGCCTTTATAGTTTGAATGTTTCAGATATGTATAAAGTATTGAAATTCCTTCAAAAAATATTATACACTTTCTAAATCTGAATGAGTAACAGTTAACTAATTGAATAGTGCAAGTAATTATAATTAATTTTGTAAGTATTTCTACTTATCATTGGTAAGAAACAAAATTAGTCGTTCTGAGTGGGATTGTTATAAATTTACTTCCGTAGAAAATTTCTATCGGAATAAGTAAAAAGTTTACTGCTCCTTTCAATTTTACACTACTTTATGAATACGCACTCATTAATTCAGATGTACAGAGTATATGATCAAAATTTTGTTTTATTGAGTTTCAGTCACTTATGAAAATAATAGGTACAAAAATTTAGAGCATATTCATTTAAGCTTTAGAAAAATCTTTATTTTGTAGGCAAATATAAATTTTTTTGAACTACCGAAGTTATTTAATTTAAGACAAATTACGTTTCATGATTCTTCAATTTTAACATTCGGAATTTTTACTAATTTATTCATGGAATCTAACTACTTGCTTCGGCTTATTGATGAACTATGGTCACTGAATTGAAAGGAAATAAAAATGTAAAAAACCGATTCAATCTAAGTCACATCGAATTTTGGACTTTCCGACGCACGGGCCGATCAAATCGGAAAAACCGATGCGACGATAGCACGCCTCGAATGTCGGTTTTTCGACATTCGATGAACGGGTCGATCGAATCGAAAAAAAAAACGATCCGACGATAGCGCGAGTCGAATCGAAAATGCTATATTCGATCCGATTTAATTCAAACGTCTAATGTAGACTAATTTGTCCAAAAAAATCCAGTTTTGTCCCACTGCGCGGCGATTTGCTACCGCGAATCCTGATAATAATCTGGTCATGAAAAATAGTTTACTGTAATAATATGTAAGAAACCTGTTTTGAGAACTTTAAACTTGAACCTTATATAGGCAGTAACAGATATCGCGGCTTTGCAATCAAATCAAATAATTGCTAACACAACAGAAGAGTGAAATTTTCTAAAATCATCATTGAATAATAATTTTAAGATAAGAACCCTAAATGAGAATGTGACTTTCCATTCTTTACATATTTTGAGATAATTGCAATATATCAAAACTATTCAATGTTTGATTTCCTGACATGATTTAAATGATTACTATTTACTCACATTCAGTTGGAAATCCTTCCGTTTTTAGCTAAAATTTAAACTCTTTGAGTCAAATTTGAGAAAAGTGTGTGTAATTCCTATCCCTCAAGACTTCCGGTTTAAGACAGTTCCGATATCACTGGACACTTAAAAAAGTGGATGATAAACTGCAAACTCGACGTAGAAAGTTTATAGATTGCGCGTAAAAATGCGACGTAAATACGAGATGGTAATATATCGTTCACGAAGGCTCGGAGTTCTACGAGCAACTGCTGGAGCCGTCGCGAGTTCCCTATCGCTTCTACTACCTCTCAAACTTTAAGGGGGCCCCCGCGCACAGTAAAAGCCTGATGTGTGTTTTTGTGTGTTGAAGCACCAACATCATTTGATTGCACGCATGGATGACGATTTATTTTTATAGATGTGTGGGTTTCATTCACGAATATAACGAGCTCATGAACAAGGCTATCTACCGCTCACCGCAAATAAGATCGAACACGTGGAATCAGAAACACGAGGGTATCCACACGATATGATCGTCTGATCGGACTGAATTCTGTTTGGGACGTTTAGGAAATTTTTCATTTTATTGTCTATTATTCAGGGGATCCACTGGCTTAAAAAACTATGAAAAGCTGGGAATGATTGGGAAGGGTGGGAGGGGGGGGGGGGGGGTAATTCAAGAATTCAAAGAATTTCAAAGAATTCCAAGGAAATCAAAAGAGTTCAGAATAATTCAGAAGTCGTTCAGAAATGTCAAAACAATTCAAGAAAATTCAAGAGAATTCAAAAGATTTCCAAAGAATTCAAAAGAATTGAGAGAGAGAGAGAGAGAGATTTCGAAAGAATTAAAAATAATGCAAGGTGAATTTAGGTTTATTTAAAAAAACTTCAAGAGATTTCAAAATAATTTAAAATAATCAAGAGAATTCAATAAAATTCAAAAGAATTCCATAGAGTTCAAAAGTTTTTAATAGATTTCAAAATAATTTAAAATAATTCAAGAGAATTCAAAAGAAATCAAAATAAAGCAGAGTGAATTCAGGTTTATTTCAAAAGATTTTGAGAGATTTCAAAAGAATGAAAAATAATTTAAGAGAATTCAAAAGAATTTAAAGAATTCAAGGCAATTCAAAATAATACAAGAGAATTCAAGGTAAATTCAAAAGAATTGAGAATAATTCAAGGTGCATTTGAAGAAATGTTATGGTTAAAATAATTTATAATAATTTAAAAGTTCAAAAGAAACCAAAGAAATAAAAATAATGCAAGGTGGAATCAGCTATTTTCCAAAAAACTTCAAGAGATTTCAAAAGAATTAAAAACAATTCAAGAAAAGTCAAAAGAATCTAGAGAATTCAAAGTGAATTCCAGAAAATTTAAAAGAATTCAAGAAAATTGAAGGTGAATTCAAAAGACAGCGTCTTTAGGAGTTTCCGAAAGAATCTAAGGGCATTCAAAAGGAATCAAAAGAATTTAAGATGAATTGTGAACAATTGTTGTAGTCAAAAGAATTTAGAAGAAATCAAGAAAATTCAAGAAAATTCAAAAGATTTCTAAAGACTACTGATTTTCAAGATTTCTAAAAATTTCTAAGACTCTATTTTTTTAAGTGAATTAAAAAAAATTCGAAAGAATTGAAAAGAATGTAAGAAAATTGAGAGTGAATTCAAAAGAGTTGGAGCCTCTTTAAGAGATTTCAAAAGAATTTAAAAGCATTTAAAAGAAATCAAGGGAAGTCAAGGTGAATTCAGGTTTAATACAAAAGATTTTGAGAGATTTTAAAAGTCTTTAAGAGTTTTCAAAAGAATTTAAAAGGATTTAAGGGAATTCAAAAGAATTCCAGAGAATTCAAAAAATTAAAACAATTAAAATAGATATAAGAGAATTCAAAAGAGTACAAGAGAATTCAAAATAATGCTAGATGAATTCAGGTATAACTCAAAAGATTTTAAGAGATTTCAAGAGAATTTAAAATAGTTCAAGAGAATTCAATAGAATTAAAAAAAATCAAAAGACCTCAAGTAAATTCAAGAGAATTCATAAGAATTTAAAAAAATTCCATAAAGTTTAAAAGTCCTTAAGAGATTTCAAAAGGGCTGGAAAGCATTCAGAAGAAATCAACAGACTTCAAGACAATTTAAAGTAATACAAGATAATTAAAGGTTAATTCAAAAGAGTTAGAGCATCTTCAAAAGAATTTGAAAGAATTCAAAAGAATTTAAATAATTCGAGGAAATTCAGATGAATACAAAAGAATGAAAGGTGAATTCGAGAGAGTTAGAGCGTCTTCGCAAGATTTTAAAAGAGCTTAAAAGCATTCAGAAGAAACTAAGAGAATTCGACAGAATTGAAAATAATTTAAAGAATTCCAGGAAATTCAAAAGAATACAAGAGAAGTCAAAAGCATTTGAAGAATTCAAAGTGAATTCCAGAAAATTTAAAAGAATTCGAGAGAATTCATGGTAAATTTGAAAGAGTTTCAAATAAATCAAGGTGAATTTCAAGAAAAATAGTCAAAATGATTTGAAAGAAATCGGGACAATTCAAAAGAATTCATAAGAATTCAACAGACTTCAAGACAATTTAAAGTAATACAAGTGAATTAAAGGTCAATTCAAAAGAGTTGGAGCATCTTTGAAAGAATTTAAAAGGATTCAAGGGAATTCAAAAGAATTCCAGAGAATTCAAAAAATTAAAAATAATTAGAATGGACTCAAGAGAATTCAAAATAGTGCTAGATGAATTCATGTATAACTCAAAAGATTTTAAAAGATTTCAAGAGAATATAAAATAGTTAAAGAGAATTCAATAGAATTTAAAAAAATCAAGAGACCTCAAGTAAATTCAAGAGAATTCGTAAAAATTAAGAAGAATTCCATGAAGTTCAAAAGTCCTTAAGAGATTTCAAAAGAGTCGAAAAGCATTCAGAAGAAATCAATAGACTCCAAGACAATTTGAAATAATACAAGAGAATTAAAGGTTAATTCAAAAGAGTAAGAGCATCCTCAAAAGAATTTAAGAGAATTCAAAAGAACTTAGATAATTCGAGGAAATTCAGATGAATACAAAAGAATGAAAGGTGAATTCGAGAGAGTTAGAGCGTCTTCGCAAGATTTTAAAAGAGCTTAAAAGCATTCAGAAGAAACTAAGAGAATTCGACAGAATTGAAAAGAATTTAAAGAATTCGAGGAAATTCAAAAGAATACAAGAGAAATCATGGTAAATTTGAAAGAGTTTCAAATAAATCAAGGTAAATTTTAAGAAAAATAGTCAAAATGATTTGAAAGAAATCAAGACAATTCAGAAGAATTCATAAGAATTCAAAAGAATTCATAAGAATTCAAAAGAATTCAAAGAATTCAAGGTAACCCAAAAGAATACAAGAGAAGTCAAAATAATTTAAGGGATTCAAAGTGAATCCCAGAGAATTGAAAAATTTTTCAAGAATTCAAGTGAATCTAAAATAATACAAGAGAGATCAGAAAAATTTGAAGAATTGAAAGAATTCAAGAAAATTTAGGTGAATTTCAAAAAGTTAGAGCATCGTTAAGAGATGTCAAAAGAATAACAAATAATCCAAGGTGGATGGTAAGGAAGTGAGAGGCCGCTTGCTGTATTTTATCAGCAGACGGTGGATGGTGAGGAAGGGGAAGACCGTTTGCTCTATTTTATCAGCAGGCGGTGGGTGGTAAGGAGGTGGAAAGCCGCTTGCTGTATATCATCAGCAGGCGGTGGATGGTAGGGCAGTGGGAAGCCGCTCACTGTAACTTTCCAGCAGGAGGGCAACGCAGTAGGTAAAACCATTTGCCTGTCACTGTCCTAGTCTCCTGCCGTCCTATAAATATTTTAGTTTTAATTTCTATTGGCAAAACAAGTGTCAAAGTAAGGGAGTCAATGCATAAGATTAAGATAATTTAGTTTATATTATTATATTGATTTCCTCATCATTTTACTGCATAGGCGCGTATAACAGAATTCAAAAGAACTCAAAGAATTCAAAGCTAATTCAAGAGAATTAAAGGTGAATTCAAAAGAGTTAGATCGTTTGTAAGAAATTTCAAAAGAGTTTAGAAGCATTCGAAAGAAATCAAGAGATCTTAAGGTGAATTCAGAAGAATTGAAGATAATTTAAGGTTAATTTGAGAGACCTTGAGGTGAACTCAAAAGAATTCAAAAGAACGCAAAGTGAAGGAAGGCTGCTTGCTGTAAAAATTCAGGAGTTGGTGGGTGGTAAGGCGTTGGGAAACCGCTCACTGTAATTTATTAGCAGACGGTGGGTGGTAAGGAGGTGGAAGGCCGCTTGCTGTATTTTATTAGCCGGCGGTGGGTGGTAAGCCGCTTACCGTAATTTACTAGCAGGCGGTGGGTGGTGAGTAGGTTAAAAGCCACTTCCTGTATTTTATCAGCAGGCGGTGGGTGGTGAGCCGCTTACTGAAATTTACCAGCAGGCGGCGGGTGATGAATAGGTTGAAAGCCGCTTGCTGTTTTTTATCAGCAGGCGGTGGGAAGCCGCTTACTGTAATTAATCAGCAGGCGGTGGGTGGTAAGAAGGTGGAAGGCTGCTTGCTGTAAAAATTCAGCAGTTGGTGGGTGGGAAGGCGTTGGGAAGCCGCTTACTGTAATTTATCAGCAGACGGTGGGTGGTAAGGAGGTAGAAGGTCGCTTGCTGTATTTTATTAGCAGGCTTTGGGTGGTAAGGAGGTGGAAGGCTGCTTGCTGTAAAAATTCAGCAGTTGGTGGGTGGTAAGGCGTTGGGAAGCCGCTCACTGTAATTTATTAGCAGACGGTGGGTGGTTAGGAGGTGGAAGGCCGCTTGCTGTATTTTATCAGCAGGCGGTGGGTGGTAAGCCGCTTACTGTAATTTACTAGCAGGCGGTGGGTGGTGAGTAGGTTGAAAGCCGCTTGCTGTATTCTATCAGCAGGTAGTGGGCGTAAGGAGGTGAAAGGCCGCTTGCTGTATTTCATCAGCAGGCAGTGTGTGGTAAGGCAGTGGAAAGCCGCTTACTTTAAATTACCAGCAGGCGGTGGGTGCTAAGAAGGTGGTAGGCCGCTTGCTGTATTTATCAGTAGGCGGTAGGTTGTATGGCGGTGGGATGCCGCTTACTGTAACTTACCAGCAGGCGGTGGGTGGTAAGGAAGTGGAAGGCCGCTTGCAGTATTTGATAAGCAGGCGGTGGGTGGTAAGGAGGTGGAAAGCCGCTTGCTATATCTCATCAGCAGGCGGTGGATGGTAGGGCGGTGGGAAGCCGCTCACTGTAACTTTCCAGCAGGAGGGCAACGCAGTAGATAAAACCATTTGCCTCTGTCACTGTCCTAGTGTCCTGCCGTCCTATAAATATTTTAGTTCTAATTTCTATTGGCAAAACAAGTGTCAAAGTGAGGGAATCAATGCATAAGATTAAGATTATTTAGTTTATATTATTACATTGATTTCCTCATCATTTTACTGCATAGGCGCGTATAACATAATTCAAAAGAACTCAAAGAATTCAAAGCTAATTCAAGAGAATTAAAGGTGAATTCAAAAGAGTTAGATCGTTTGTA
>JAUMHM010085678.1:0-11430 GCA_032362435.1 Melikaiella ostensackeni | reverse complement strand
CTCTTCCGATCTCTTCGAGCCGCCGTAAGAGCGGTATTCAGCCACTGCCAGACTTGCAAGATTCGCAAGGAAACTGCTGGTATCAGAAATGGCACCGCTACCAGACATTAGAACGAAAATCTTCATCAAGCCGTTCACCAACACTGGCGTCGACTACTTCGGACCGATGGAAGTGACAATCGGCCGACGAAACGAGAAAAGATACGGCGTTCTCTTCACATGCTTGAACATAAGAGCCGTTCACTTGGAGATAGCGAGTTCATTAACAACAGACTCGATGATAATGGCTCTGAGGAGAATGATGGCTCGACGAGGAAAGCCAGCGAGGATATATTCCGACAACGGAAAAAACTTTGTGGGCGCGAACCGTGAACTTCGGGAGGCGCTAGGACAATTCGACCGTGAGGAGATACAACGATAGCTAGCTACAGCGAAGATCGAGTGGCACTTCATCCCACCTGGAAGTCCTACTTATGGGAGGCTGCTGGGAGAGGCTCGTTGTAAAACGAGCGTTAAAGGCCACACTGAACGAGCAAAAGCCGAAGGAGGAAGTCCTTCATACCATCTTTGCTAAAGCCGAGTATTCGGTGAACAGCCGCCCTTTAACTTTTGTTTCAGATGATCCTGACGATCCTGAGAGCTCGACACCAAACCACTTCCTTCTGATGTGGAAAGGCTCTTACGAGAGCCACGGAGCCCCTGGAATATTCAAGCCCGATGGTGCGTTTCTTAGGAAACAGTGGTGCAAAGCACAGACCATGACTGATCTGTTCTGGAAACCGTGGGTACGAGAGTACTCGCCATCGCTTAACGGCCGCACGAAGTGGTACCGCCGAACGAGCAAACTGAACGTTGGGGACCTGATTGTCATTTGGGATAACTAACTTCCTCGGAACCAGTGGATACGCGGAATCATATCTGCCGTGTATCCTGGTAAGGACAAGCAGGTTCGGGTCGCGGACGTGTACACCAGAACAGGAAACTAACGGAGACCAGCAACGAAAATATGCATCCTCGAGAAACAAAATGGTATTCCTACTCTAGGAATACAGGAGGGGGAATGTCGTGGACGCGCAAACATTGATTAGATTTCAAATTTGTAAGTCGAGGTGAACACTCTTCACGATCCAGCACTGAAAAGGTCCATCGGAAAATGATGGAATTTTCCGATAAGCCTCATAAAAATGAAGGGATATTGAGAGGGGTGAGGTTGAGTGAAGGGTGGCGTCACTTAGACAGTCGACGATTGACAAGGAAATCGACCACACGCGCCAAAGATCCTATGCCTTTTCGAAAAAGCGATAATCGATTTGGAATTGTTTTCTCCTGTAATTTTCTTGTTATTTCATTAATTTCATTTGAATTCACACCTTTCTCACGCAATTGACTTTCAATTTGTTACTTTTCATTATCAGTTTTATTGATCATTCTGTTCAGTGCCATAATTTATTGCTTTTTATTAATAAATCTAAATTCAGTGTATTTGTGCATTTTAAATGATCCTACCCGAAACACTCTGATATTTTTACGCGATTTTTATTAAACATTTTTCAGCTACTTATAAGCATTAATTAACACTTACAATATTCAAAATTTCCTGCTTGATTTTATCCGCCAGTAAATGTATAATTTTATTTTGAATATCTTTTCCGAAATAATGTTGTTACGTGCGACCATCCTTAATCCTCAAAAGGTGCTCGGACATAACAGTATCAAAATTTGAAATGAGCTCAACTAGTTACAAAAAATTTCCATTGTTGTAAACATATAATTTGTCCGATGTTCCTCTAAATTTCAAACATTGTTGTGCCAAAAAATGTTTTATTACTAGAAGCCGCTCTAACACATTTTGCCAATGTCGCGCTTCATCCATCCAACATGCGTTGATGATGAGCATCGATTGTCTTGTTTGTCCTCACCCTCAATGCTAATTCAGTTTACTTTTTATGGGCATTTAAATGTGATTTGGTCTTTTCGTGAGAGCTGAGTCTTCCACCGATATGATCCCCATCATTGCAACCACCCAAAGTTGAAGTGCTTTGAATGGTGGTAAAAAGTTTACAACAAAAGCAAAAACCGCATCTGCGCTTTTCGAGTAGATGAGCCATGATCTTGAAATCACTTCCCAATTGCACATACGCCTCTGATAATATGATTCATTAAAACAATGTCCGCATTTATCTTTCGGAAATTTTCTCGCCGAATTGTTTTTTTCGCTTATATGTATAGGTCATTTTTTTTACTATAAGTGACCTTATATCATCGTTTATTTCAAGTGGCCACTTTGAAGGATCTGGAGGAATCTCCGTACTGGTAGAATTCAAATCCAGATTCGAAATTGCGACCGTTTCCTCTGTTATCTTGACTTTTGTTACTAGTAAAGCTGCGCCGCTATCTAATGATCCATCATGTACCCCACTCTCAAAATGTTTGTCTTGACAAGTCGAAGTGGACGGCGATGAACTTTTTTTATTATCACTAACTTTATCACTAGTATCACTAGTAACATTACTTGTTCTCAAATACTTTTACAAACAACCACTTTCTCTTTTCAATTTTACCTCTTTTTCCGCTCTTCTTTTCCGATACTCGTCACCGGAAAGCCGAGTACGTTTGTCTTGCGACATAATCAAAAGATTTTTCACACCGCTAAATAATATTTAATGATTAATGCTGAACTCAATTTATTTTACAGCTATAACAATTAATAAAAATGACTGAATCTGTATCGTAATACAGAGCACGATTCCCCAGTTTAGAAAGGTACTCATACAAAATTAAACGGGCTTGGGCTATTGTATACGCTGCAATTACAACGTTGGAAATATGTTAAGGTATATGAGTATTTTTCTTATACTAGTACGCTATATACAGGGCTGTTTCATTTGCCGGAAGTATGTTATTTATTTCAACTTCCGGATCGGCTGCAAGTTTGAGTAACGCATAGCTTGTTTTTACAATCTCGGTTTGAGGTAAATTTTCACGCTGTCCAAATTTACCCCATAATTTAAGCACAACTTGGCAGCCGAGCGCAGCCCTTAATTTTTTGTTATCTTGTTCGGCTCAAGCTCTATCCCCTCTTTTGTCTTTATTTGCTCTTTATACGCTTGTCTCGGAACTCCGTCAACGCATTCGAGAGGCCAGCTCTCGGATTCTTGTTTTGTTTTATAAAAAGTGTTAACGTATGTGGTGAAAAGGCCACCTTCGCCAGAGATGGTCTTATACTGGGTTGTTCTATAATTTCAAATTTCGAAAGTTTTTGTGACTATATAACCCAGTGTTATGGCTTTTTTGACTTCATGAGAAACCCATGTTCCCTCAAACTCACGCCATGTTGCTTCATTGTGTGGACACTCGCTTTTTCAAGGTTTTCGCAACATTAGCGACAGAGAGCGAACATGAGTTTATCATAAAAAGGTGTTGATAAAGGAGGGTGATAGGGTGTTTGTGGTGGTAATATTCGACATTCAATTAAACTCCCGACATTGGTTATATCCTTATTGTCAGGGCCTGTTAATATTTTTCAGTCATCCCCGACATATATATCTGGATGACCGAGAGGAAACATTCCCGATTTTAAAACTTTTGGGTATAAAGACCGAACGTCAAAATGTCGCATTATCTCACCCTCTTTTATTTTGTAGTAACACCGAGTGTTTCCCGTACGGCCCCCGAAAAACGCATCTCGTGGATTCGAGGGCTCGTGGATAACAAGAGTGTGATTTCGAACGAAATTTTTCAACGTTGCATCCGTTTTCTTCAATTTATTAAAGTCACACTCCCACATCTCTGTGACCAGGAAACCTTTTCGCATCATTTTATCCGTTTTTACAGACGCTTTTACAGACTCGTCTAAGCTGTTTGATGAGCTCTCACGGTTATCGGGATAGCAACGCACAAACTCATGCCACAAACAGCCGTGAAACTGTCAGACATGTTTTATTCCATCTAATTCATAATACCCATCTACTATATTACCCTCTTCTAAACGATTTTCACGACCTCTTCCAACATGAGCAATGGTTACACCGCGTTTCTGCTGCTCTACACTATTTACCCATTCTACAGCGCATTTCGATTGGGCATCACACCACCTATAACCATCGCGAGGTATTATAGCTATAGTATCGGGTTTTAGAAAATTTTTTTCTAAACACCACCGAACATTGAATAAGTGGGGAAATACACTCTTTTTTTCTCCCACCCCTGAAAGATCAAATGCCGTAGGTAGTGCGCTCAACGGCATTTGAGTATAATTCAGACTGTCGATGAAACGCGTTTCCTTTACGTCTATGGAAAGAATTTTTGATCCATTTAATATAATTCTAGATTCTTTCTGTGGACACTTGTTATTCTCAACCAAATGCTCAAGAATAAACTGTGAGTCGAAACTTTTCGCATTATGGGCAATGCACCTTGTACGACAAATATATCATGAAAACCCACGGTTCTTACAAGAAAGTTATCACGATGCAACTTCAAAGCCCCATGGTTATCTTCTTCTAGATTTAAAACAATCCACACCCGATAATTGTTGTTTTAAAACTAACACTTTTCCGACTGATGAATTTACCTACGTTTACATCCCGCAAAAAGGTATGAAGAGTAGCGGTGGATCTGAAAAAATACCAGTTGTACGTTTGTAATGGTGTTGAACGCACGTAAACATATTGGTGAAAAAAACATCATAGCATTACATGCACTCTCAAGCTTGAATTCGAATCAACGCGGAGCGATTCTGTGAACAGCGGATGCAAAACTTGTTGAATGTATATGTGAATATGCTCTAAATATACTAGCTGGAAATGTACCATTAAAAAATCATGAAAAACGAAAGTTGAAAAACACAGACAAACTTCAAGAAAATTAACTATGTCTCGCGATATTTGGAACAATAAGAAACGTTTCATCGTAAAAAAAGGTGGATTTCTCCCTTTACTACTTGCACCGATAATTGCTTGCACGGAGAGGAAAATCTAGTTAGAGTTACTAGAAATCTAGTTAATGTAACTATTTGGCGTAGTAAAATATGGTCAAACTAACAGATTAGTTGGAAATACCAAGCCGAGTAGTAAGACAGAGAGTAGTCAACGTTACTAGGCTGACTAGTCAACCTTACCACATCGCTCCGACATTTTTACTACGCTATCTAGTAAGGTTTACTACGCTATCTAGTAGGGTTTACTACGCTATCTAGTAGGGTTTACTATTCGTAGTAGTCTCTTGGAATAAGGGGATGAGTGCACTTTACTACGCTACTTTCTATCTTTTACTACGTCACGTCGTATAATTTACTAGGTTGAGTGGTTGTTGTTATAATCATACAATAATACGTATTATAAATGAATAATAATTTTATTTTCAGCAATTATTAATACAGTGACAGTAACATAATAATAATAACAATAGTAATAATAATGATAATCAACATAATGAGAAGAAGAAGATAAACAATTATGGTACATAATAATAACTATAATAAAATGAAAATTTAGAATAAAATATAAGAATCACAATCAAAGAATCACTCTCATACATAAGTTGTTTAATTCGTAAGTATGGGTATCAGGTTCAAAAAGTTTTTGACAACTTAAATGATATATTTTAGTGTAACGAAGTCTTTCCCATTACTCATTTGATGATGAATAACTGTGAATGGGCTTAGCAAGTCTTGTAACTGCACACACCTCTTCAATGGGTGTAAGAGTTACAGCAAAGCCATGCAAATTTTCATCAGAATACTCTGTTGTAAACACTTGACATACGAAACACACACTAGACTTTTCGTTGCAGAGAATCAAGTCTATTAGACCGAACGTTGGCGAATGATCCACGTCAAGATCAATAACAATAGAGGATTTCTGTTTGTAATGGGCACCGTTATAATGTAACCAACTAACTGTCATACCTTCGCAGAAATATTCAGGAGGCAAAGAATTATAAAAAAGATAATGGCTATCCACTTTTACAGGGGAATCCACATCTCATGCGATAAGAAAAGCTAAGCTCTTCTTTTATGGACAAAGTGTGCGTTATATTGATTCGAGAAGATGTAGCTCTAGAAGCAACTTTTAACAACCTGTGCCTACTTTTAAAGCAACCTGTGCTTCAGTGAGAAGGGGGTCCTGACATTTTCATAATATGGGCATAGTACAGCAGATTGTGATCTTTGACTTTCAAACCATGTTTAAAAAATTCTACCCTGATTCTATGACGATATTCTAAAAGACAAGAAAATTGTTCAATGTCTTCTATTCGTATTAATTTGGCACATGCAATATCAATAATATCACGAAGACATTTATACAGTTTCCAGGCTGGATCAGACTCTTTATCCGCAACAAACAGGTCACCCACAAGCATCCCAAAAAGTAAAACAAAATTTTTCATTTCTGTCGCAGACATAGGTAACTTGAAGTCCTTTATATCTTCTGCAGTTAAACGAGAAGGCTTATTTTCCAATCCGTTCAAACTGTAATTAAAAGACCCTATTCTCACGTTTAGAGTTCTTGGCGTAAATTTTGTTTCGGTCACAATATAATGATACAATATAAGACTGATATCAGTGTTGCCTACACCCTCAAAAAAGTCATGAAGAATGTCAACCGCAAAGTTAGATAGAACATGAAATAATTTTACGCCATTCCAAACAGTATTTTCTTTATTTCCTGACAGGGACACATCCTTAGTCACGTCAGATTCATATTCTTCAATATTTCTGCGCAGAGTCTCATTTTCTGTCACACATGATCCAGCGTCATTCCTACGCATTTTGCAGAATCTACAATAAAAGTTTGCTCGAAAACCTTCAGCGAAACCTAAAGCACTATTAAAACCTAGGTTGTCAGCAAAGAATAGGCCCAAAGCTACAAAAACTCTTCCTGTCTTTCCACTAAAAGTAACAGCAATGCCCTCTTTTTGTAGATCATTCAATTCTTCCATTAATCTCTTAAAAATTCTGTCATTCCCCGAAAGAAACGTCGTTCTATCTGACGAATGGAATAATAATGTCAAAAATATATTCTCAAGCCTATATCTGTACTGAGAAGGAAGAAAGGGCAGTGAGAAATATACAACTCCTAACTTTTGTATACCTTTATGTGATCCCAAAGGATTATTTACCTCGAAGTCGTCAAAGTAGATGAAGATAAGCATAACAAACTTCCCTTCAAAGTGCTTGAGTTTGTCCTTCCAAAGTTTTCCATGAAAAAAGTTAGAAATAATACCGTTTTGTTCCTCGATTTCTAGTTCATTTATATAAGATTTAATGTCATCCAAAACATTTGGTAGTGGAAGAAATTTTGTTAATACTTTTCTAATAGAAAAAAATTTAGCTTTAACTGAAACTCTTTTTAGGACCATTCTACCTTCTCTATACAAATCGTCAAGTCTGTCACCAATTACAATATCCTCTGCTGCTATGTAAAATTCTGAATTCTGAATTACGTTAAATCTGCGATATTCTGTAACCAGACTCTCACCAACGGTTCAAGAAGATCATTGAATACATCATCGAGACATTTTCTAAAATCAGCTGTTTCTTTTGAATGAAAAAGTTGAAGTAAATCGGGTTTTAAGAATTCAGATATATTTTCAAACAAACTTTGAACTTCATTGACGATTACTTGAACATGGCTACGCGGGAGAGTGTTGTCAGCGTATAACTTGCTAACGAAAGCAACAGCCTCGGAAAAATTTTTTTCCTTGAAGTCTACCATTTGTACGGTAGAGTTATTTGAATCAAAATTAGTATTTACACTTATATCTATATCTACATCCATTCGTGAACCTTCCGTGTCATCTACAGAACTAGACATCTTTTTTATCACAGACGCTTTCAGTGCATGAGCCTTTACGGGGAAATTTTGCTTTTTTAAAAGATGCCGCCTGAATGACCTCCACTGTGCAAACATCGAAAGGCCTTCTCTGCACTGAAATCAAAGCGCATTAGGATGCATTACATCCATATGAGTTTGAAGACCAGTCACAGATGGAACATTTATTTTACATAAACTACAAAGAGGCATTTTTATTTGATACTTCTCTTGATACTGAACTAATTGAGCAGCCTAACATAGCTTTTCTAACAATTCATCTACCTGGCTTATCTGAATGGCTTTATCCCATTTAGTGGAGAATTCGTATACGGCTCTTTGAATTAGAAGCCAGAAGCACTCAGACACCCTAAAATATGACAGATGAAGAGCATGGAAACTCTTAAAAGTTACATCGATGGCATCTCGAACGGAATTCACACGATATTGCACTCCTGCTATCACGCAAAATGAATCTGTGACTTTGCTCAAATTTTCTCCAACTACCACAGCGTACGGTTGCACTGTTGTTCGTTCCTTGAAGGCTTTTCTCTCATAGTCTTCAATTTCCGGCTGAAGGCAGTCGATGGTCTGAAAGTAAATCATTAAAGTATTTGAACAATGAATGTAATGAAATAAAGCGACGTTGGAGCGAAGTCGTTTCCTATCAAAATTTCTTACGTCTTTACGACGTCGTTGCGATTTTTGTTCGACGCCGCTGCGAAGTCAAAATTTTTGACTGAGCTAATTTTGAAAAATAGTATGTTTGTCTCACTTTTACATACCATAAAAATGCATTTAACATTTCTGCTCTATTTGCTCTGAATTTCTTGCTGACAGGAACTGACGAGAAATGAAGCTCTTCAAAAAGACCACCTATTAGATACAGCACTTCAGCATCACTTTTCTCTAAAACAGAAACGGATAATATTGAGTTACATGAGTTTTTCACATTGAGTGTTAAAAAGCAGTCATTACACGGGTATAACGTACTTTCACCCACAGGTACACCAGCCAGGGCCTTCACTTTTTGGGAAAAGTTGCTCCACTCAGTAAACAAAGAATTTTTGCTTTGAGGATACAGATGATCAAAATCTGCTTCTAACTGTAAAAGGAAATAAATTAATATCATTGAAAGTTACATTCTGAGTGAGGAAAATACTATATACAGCAATTGGATTCATTATCTTACCAAAGTATATCCATAAGGTTGTCTGAGGAATGGATATATAACGTTAATATAATCGGATGAATAATTATCAGATTTCCCATCAACACTGCTTCTTAATTTGGATATTCTAATGTGTCTCGTTATATCCCACTCTTGCGGAACTCTAACGCAAATTTCAGCTCGCTTTTCTAGCCACAGTAGCGAAGCAGCAACATCTGTTGAGGCTATATAAAAAGTAAAAAGCATACAAAAATTGTGCATTAAATTTTTTGGATTCTACGTATTTTTAATGAAAAGTTACCTGTTACTTCTTCTTCTTCTTCCTCCTCAGATATTGGACCGGCTGCGATTAATCCTCCCTCTTCAAACTTTTTCCTGTGGTTGGTGTTATTGTGGTACAAGTTTCCTCTAGCTGACTTTTTTTTTATCACTTTATTTTTCAATTTCAGAGTGACATGAGGGATGTAATATGTAGACTGAAAAATACAAAAATAATGACAAATATTCGTGCTAACCTTTCTAACTATTATTTATTATTGAAATACTATTTATGTCCTAACTAAACAACCTTCTTCTCAAATGGAAATAAGGTTACGATCTCCCTTGACAGCTCTTTGAACCCGTCACTGCTGATTCTGTAATCAGAAAAACATAAGTAAAATGTTATTATACAATTCACGTGAAATCCAGATGACAAAATTTTTGAGATTATAATAGTTACCGGTCGTCAACAGTCTTCAACTCACATTTTATGACAAGTTCAGAAAGAAGTTTTCTGAATTTGGCTTGCAATCCAATAAATGTTTTTTTCTGTACCCTATTTTTTCCTAAGGCCTTAGGGTAGTTTGCAAAAATTAAGTTTGCTTCCTTCGACCTTTCTAACAAAGCCCTCTCAACAGTCTAGAAGAGAAAATTAAGCAATCTTAAGTATAATGATATTATTGAAGAATGAAAGTCAAAGCAGTTCTGGAACTCACAGTGTGATTTTCTTTTTGCCTGATTTCATCGAAACTGGGAATTCTGTCCAGTTGGGCTTCGCCTTCATTAGAGCAGTCGTCTTCTGTTTCCCTTTCGTTTTCATCTACATCAAAATTTTCTTTCTCTACGAAGTCATTTTTGTCATTCTCTGGTGTAATTTCATTAATTACTATACATCGTATTGTGAGTTCTCGTTTCTTTCAATGTTTCTATTTGGAACAGACGCATCAATCTGGTAACGAAACAAAGTGAACTCTTAATATATTGAAATATAATAAAATGATAATAAAATAATATAACAAAAGTAACAAATAAGTAATATAAATAAAAAATATAACGAAAATTAATTGAAACAAAAGAAATAAATAATGTAGCAAAACAGAAATAAATAAAATAATTATGCAATAAGTGATTGATAAAATAATCATGAATCACATAAAAAAGTAAATATTTATGATAAAATAAAATTTGAATTGTCATATACTACGACGTCAAATAACAATGAACGGTTTTCAAACTTTCAATTAAATACATTTAATATTATGAGACATGAAAGTATCTTCTTTGTTTCTATTGACATTTTACCTGTCCTTGACCGTTGGTAACTTTGTATTCTATTCTGCGATTCGAAAATCGAGTTCTGGGACCAGCCTTCGGAATAAGTTCCTTCAATGACTCTTGACTTACAGTTAAAAGTGCTTCTAAGTCTATCTCCTCTTCCAAAGTTATAAAAGAAATATATAAAAAAATGTAATGAAAATGTAGTAGAGACAACATTTCATTGAGCTGTTATATTAGAAAGTAAAATAATAATAAAAAATTAGAATTCTCCAAATATATGAACAAAAACAGTTCAAGTTTGAGGTTCAATTGTATCAAATTATTAATAATGATCGTTTGCAATTAGAACCAATTTTATTATTCCATTTCTAAAAGTATTATAAATATAATAAGGTTGCCAGGAGGATGTACATAATTTGAGGAACAATCATTAAATACAATTAAGATTGAACTTTCATAATTGAGGGTATAAATATTTTGCTATCTTAATATCAGGTTTTGGATGAATTTCTAAATCCTTATATTTAGGACTAAAACTTTATGTATAGTTTCCTGAAATCTATTGACACTCTTCAAAAACATGTTTTTTACGAGGGTTTGGGTTGATTCCCTGAGAAGCGACTGGCTATTCTCGCACACAAGTGTTTTTTTGAAAATAAATTTTTTATTTCTAAAAGATCAAAATGAAATCTACTTTCTCATGAAAATTTTTGGTGTACTGAAAAAGGAATACCCAAAAAGTTGACAAATCAAAACTAGACTTCGAGACTACCCGCTTTTCCGGTTCATTAGAGACAAATGTACGATAAATGTACAAACAAAAAAGAAAAAAGAGGGAGAAATTGAAAGAGTAAACCAGAACCAACTTCACAACATATTTATCTTGTTAATATGAAATATCTTTTT
>JAUMHM010085677.1:0-11430 GCA_032362435.1 Melikaiella ostensackeni | reverse complement strand
AACTAATTTCTAAATAAACTTATAGTGAGAAATTATTTTCGAGGAAGATATTTTTGAAATAACGTTCAGTCCCATGCATTTTGTCGCCAATGTTTATGCACCAGCGTATGGCCATCTTGGATCGCTATATTGGAACATGATATGCCAAATAGGTCACTGAGCGTGCTCCCGCAGGCATTCAGCCATTTTTAAATTCTATGGCCTAATGGAAATAATGTATTAGGTTGTAAGGAAAATGAAAGTTAATTGCTCACCAGACAGCTCTGTCAGTTTCGAAAGCGGTTTGCAGGTCTACGATGCATTCCCCAAGGTAGACGTCTTCTCCCTCTGGAAGCCTGTCCCAGAGATTAACTTCGATAGTTCGATCCATCAATTTCTCACCGGAGATACCGGTGAAGTTCAAAGTTGCGTTCCAGATTGGATTGTGATCAGGTTCCGCAATGTCTGTCTTTAACGAGCTGTGGTCTCCACTGAGAGTGATTAAGTTACATCAGAATTAGATTAGGTGATCATTTCATTAAGATACTTCAAAAAGTGGTTTTGAATTTCCTTTTATCTAAAATACGATTTGTTACTTTATTTTAATTAAAGTAAACGTCAGTGATAGGTAAGTTACTTTCTAAAATGAACTAGTTACATTAGTTTACAAATTTTTGGTTCATCGCGTGAACCTAAAAGAAAAAGTGTCTTCTAGACTAATTTTGGGTCGCTGAAAAAGAAAATGATACTCATTTATTTTTTCAAAGAAACGTTTTCGAGATATTTGCGAAAAACGTGTTTTGTGGCTCTTTTTTCGGTTCTTGGCAGAAATCTCGAGAACGGTTGATCCAATCAACATGAACTGTATATCATTCGAAAGGTATATTCTTTTCCTTTCCGACGATATACTGTTCGTGTCAATCGGATTGAAATTTATTGGGTTATAGGCGATGAAATTCGAAAAAATGTAACAACTTAAAGTGAGTGATTTTGAAATAAAGTCGGAAAACTCACTTTTTTTTACTTTCGTCGCCAGTAACCCAAAAAATTCTAATCCGATTGACACAGACAGTATGTAGTCGGAAAGTCGAAGCTCATCCTTTCGAATGAAACACAGTTTATGTTAATTGGATCAACTGTTATCAACATTTATACCAGTGAATGAAAAAAACACGTTTTTCGCAAATATCTCAACAAATACTTCTTTGGAAAAATGAATGAATGCCATTTTTGTTTTCAGCGACCCACGTCTAAAAAACCCTCTTTTTGCTGCTACATTTTTCGTGTAAACTAGTGTTATCGTGACCGTTATATCACAAAAAATGTAACTATCGTCACTCTTTCAATTACTTTTGTATTTAGGATATATATGGGTCATTTTAATTTAACTTCGGAATTTGATAACTGTAAGCTTTGCATTTCAAACTTGTTAATAAAAATATGTTGCTGTAACAGGATGCTTATACAGTAAATGTCAGTTGATCAATTTGATGCCGTTATCAGATCAAAGTGATATGCAACGCCTTTATACAGATTTTGAGTTTTTTATTTGATCCGTAAATTAAGCATCACAATGATCTAATTCTCAAGATCAATTACCCGTCATATGAATTTTCATGAGTTTACGAGTGTTAGATGTTATGCCACGACCAAGCCATGACCGTCTTACATAAACACAGAAACCTAAGCGTTCGAAGAAATTTCTTAAACTTTTTTTTAACGAAAAATCATTAAGTTTCGACGAATATTTAAACTAAAAAATCTAATTAAACACTTCTTGAAAATGAAAATAATAGTTTGCAACGTCATAGAGAATTATAGCCCAATAGAGGAAACTTGAAATTTTCCTCCCACCCTGAAATTCTAAACTTTCTGAAACACTACCTACTGGACCTCAAGAGTTGTAAACCTTCCACAAGTATAGAAACACTTTTAGAAAGAAAAAAAATGAATTTCCACAGTTGAATTTTTTTTATTTTACTTGAAAATTATTTTTTTTTTTACTAAAAATTTAATCATTCCAGTTGAAGAGTCATTATTTTAGTTGAAAATTCATCTCTTTCTGAAAATTTTATTATTTGGTCAAAAATTTAATTATTTCGATAAAAATGCAAACAATTTTTTAAATAGAAATTTCATCTTTTTTAGTTAAAAATGCAAATGTTTGGTTAAGAATTAATCTGCTTTAGTTAATAATTCCACAGCTTTTCTCAATTTCGTCTTTTTTGGTTAAATCCAACTGTTTTTTATTCAAAATTAGTTTTTTTGGTTGAAGTATGAACTACTACATTTTTCGATAGAAATTCATCTTTTGTGGTTGAATATTTAAGTTCTTGGTGGACAGTTGACTACTTTGTCGGAAAATTCATTATTTCAGTTGAAGATTCCTCACTTTAGTTGTAAATTCATCTCTTTGGTTCAATTGAACTAGTTGAGAATTCAACTTTTTTGGTTAAAAATGTTGTTATTTGTTTGAAATTTTGATTATCTCGTTAGAAAGTCATCGTCTCAGGTTAAAAATTAATCTGTTTCAGTTGAAAATTCATTATTTTTGGTAGAAAATTAATTTTCTTAGTTTAAATTCATCTCTTTGCTTGAGAACTCAACTATTTTATTGGAAATTTGTTGTTTTTTTTTTTGGTTAAAAATTCACTGTTTTAACTGGAAATTTAATTATTCCAGTTAAGGATTCATAAATCCAGATGAAAGTTCATCTCTTTTGTTGAAAATTTAATATTTTGTTAGGACCTCGTTTTTTTCCGGTTGGAAATTCATGTTTCAACTGAAAATTTACATATTCCATTTCTTGTTGGAAGTTCAGTTACGCTGTTGAAAATTCGTCTTTTTGGTGAAAAAAAGTTATTCTTCTTGTTTAAAAATGAATCTTTTTGGCCAAAAATTCATCAGCTTAGGTTGAAAATTCAACTGTTTTTTTTTCTCGAATATCTCTCTTTTTTCCTTGAAAATTTAACTACTCGGATTGAAGTTGAACTACTTTGTTAAAGAAAAATTTTCTGGTTGAAGATTCATCTCTTCAGTTGAAAATGATATATTTTGTTGAAAATTTAGATTTGTTTTGGTTGAAAATCCACTTTTTTTACCGAAAATTTAACGATTCCAATTTTCGTTGAAAACATATCTTTTTCAGTTGAAAATCTAACTATTTTTGTTGGAAAGTCAATTATTTTTGGTTGAAAAGTCCTCTGTTTTGTTAAGAATTCGTCTTTTTGGGTTGAGAATTCAACAATTTAGTTGAAACTTTTTTTCTTTATTGACTTAAAAATATTTCTTGGTTGGAAATGCAACTTCAACTTTCAAATAAGTCGTTACATTTTCTACTAAAAAAGATGAAGTTTCAGACAAAAAAATTAATTTTCTATAGGAAAATACGAGTTTTCAACAAAATACATGATGTTTCAACCAAATAGTTGAATTTTCATCCAAAAAATATGAATTTTCAAAGCAAACAATTGAATTTTCAACCAAAAAAGATAAATTTTCAACAAAATAGTTTAATTTTCAACAAAATGTTTAAGTTTTCAACAAAAGAGATGAATCTTCAACTGAAATGAATCTTCAACCAAGAAATTTATTTTCAACATAAGAGATCAACTTTTAATCCAGGAGTTAAATTTTTATCAAGAAGATGAATTTTCCACTAAAATGATTAATCTTTACCTGAGAAAAATGAAAGTTTAACAGAAAAGTTCAGTCATCAACTAAAAAAAGTCTTTAATTTTAAATCAAAAATAGTTGAAATCAACAAAAAAGGATGAATTTTTGACAGAACAGTTAAATTTCAAACCTGAAAGAGTAATTTTTAACAAATAACATTGATTTTTCATAAAAGAAAGACTAGTTTTCAACAAAAAAGATAATTTTTAACCATATAATTGAACGAATTTTCAACAAAATACATGAATTCTTAACTAAAAAAGATTAACTTTCAACCAGAAATAGAATAGTTAAATTTTTCAATTGAAAACATTCATTTACAACAAAAGAAGATGAATTCTCAATGAAAGGTGTAATAATTGATATTCCCAAAAAAAAATTTATTTTTGAATTAAAAACAGTTGAATTCAACAAAAAAATAAAATTTTTAACAAAAGAGTTGAATTTTCAGTCGAAATAGAAAAAAATCAACCAGATTGTTGAAATTTCGAGCCAAGAGGCGAATTTTTTACAAAATAGTTGAATTTTCAACCCAAAAAGACATATTTTCAAAAAAATAGTAAAATTTTCAAAAGAATAGAATGATTTTCTATCTAAATTGTTGAATTTTGAGCAAAATAATTAAATTTCAAAACAAATGAAAAATTTTTAAACAAAAAATATGAATTATTTAACGAATGATAGTTGTATTTCCAACCAAAGATATGAATTTGCAACTGAAGATTGTCGTAAAAAAGCTTGTGAACTAAATTTCGAAAGTAACTGAAAAAGTAACGATTTACATAGCTACTGTTCCTGACAAAAATGAAACTAGTTACCAATTCGTTACTCATTCACTAAAGTAACTTCGTTACCACTATCATTAGCAAAAAAAAGTAGCTTGTTATAGTAACTAGTTGAAAGCAACTGGTAAACGTAATGACACTGGAACCTTCATTTAACGGCCCTCTATTTACCGTCTTCTGAGATTTCCCGTTGGCTCGAACTTGTTGATGAGGGGGTCCAAGGGTCTGAGAGAGAGAGAGAGAGAGAGGCGCGTGAGCTCAGCGAAATCAGCAGTTCCGTAACCACATAGCGGGCAGTTCGAATACTCATGTGCATATTTCGCATTTATCTTCAAATATACGCGGAGAATTTATTTTTCACTAGTCTTCATTATTGAAAAAGGACCATCTTTTATTATAAAAAAATCTACATTTGTGCAAAATTCAGTTAATTAATATTATATATTCCTACTGGAAACGGTTCACTCGGCCCTGACTATTGATATCATAGAAATTCTTGGAAGGGCGTCACGGACATCGCAGGCCATACCCGAGACAGCTATTAAACGGAGGTTCCTGTGTATTGAAGAGTAGGGCGTATCGAAAGAATAAAATTTTGATCTTTTTTGGCGAGGGGGAGAGGGTCTGAAAAGTTTCTAGTGGGTGTCAAAATGATTTTCTAAAAGTTTGAGCAAAATAAAAAAATTCTCCCAATTCGTATAACGAGGCCAAATGGCAGAATCATGAAAAATGGTATTTTTGTCGTTATTTTCGATGATTTTTTTTCCAAGTGAACGGTGAAAGTTATATACTATGATGATATAAGTGCCTATATAGTATAGACTTTATCAAAAATTACCTTATGGTCACGGACTCAAAGTAAAATACCGAAAAATGGTAAAAATTGTGAAAAATTGCATTTTGCTCGTCATTTTTAGGTCAATAGCTGTTTTTTTTTAAATCTGAGTGAACCGTAAAAGTTGTATACTATTATCATAGAGGGCCTTATGCAGTATAGACCTCAAAAAAAATTATTTTATGTTCGCACACTTAAGTTAAAGTACAAAAAATGATGAAAATCACGAAAAATTTCAGTTTTCTCCTTATATTTAGAGCAATAATTAGTTTCTCTAAGTTAAGTGAATGATGAAGCTGCATACTATGATGATATAATATCCTATGCAGTACAGACCTCATAAATATTGTCTTGTGTTCGCACATTCAACTTAAAGTACCGAAAATGATAAAAAATCACAAACAATTACATTTTCCTCGTTATTTTCTAGCCAATAATTTTTTTCTTATCCGGGTGAACAGTAAAAGTTGTGAACTATGCTATTAATAAGTCTTTATGAAGTATATACCTCATAAAAGGTGATCTTATGTTCGCATTTCTACAAATTTTTTAAAAATTCTTATAGAAAAAAAAAATAAAAATGTAGTTTTCATTGTCGACCTATAATTAACTTTAGTACATAGTTTGTTTACGAATGACATACTAACACATGTGTTTGACATAACATTACTTTTTGTCGTCTGAAATTCGTACAGTTTTATAATTTTGTGTGAGATGTCTCAAGAAAAGTTAAGAAAGTATGAGATTTTTGGAGATTGTTCTGCGATGAATGGCAGAAAGTTACCAACTCATATGAATTTCAGGAGACACTACTTTTTTGAGTATGAGAATGTGAATCATGCTCTTGCAAAGAAAAACTATCCGAATCTGACAGGGCATTTCTTTCAGACCAACGAACTTCAAGAAAACGAAGAATACTATTTGAACCATTGATCAGAATTGAGCATCCTGGAGAGCAAGAAAAACGACGAATTTATGACGAACTGCCGCAATGAAAAGTGGAAGTTCAAAACAAACGTGGAAAACCTCGAATTGATTGTGACAATCCTTCTCATGGAATTAGTGGAGGAATATTTTCCATCGATAGTGCTGAAAACAAGAGAGATGACATGGATGATAGTGAGGATGAAAATAAGAATGAGGATGTAAGTGAAGATGAAAGATGGTTAGATTTCGTGTCTTCATCATCTGCCTCAGCCTAGGATGTATCAAATGCAATATTGGCATTGTTTAAAATGAAAACAGGATTAATTTATCATAACTAAATTGTATCGAATGCAATGGGTGTTTCACAAATACAGTTGAGCATTCTGATATTATACGAAGACTAGAAATCAAATTGGAAAGAACATTACAATGGGTCGCCTGTCAGCTTCATGGAAACGAATTGCCACTGAAGCATCTGTTCATACAACTTGATGGTTAAACTTCTAGTCCTACTGAGTACTCTGGTTCTATTGGTAAAATGTTACCTTCCTGTGAAAAACTAACAGTTGTCAACTTTGATCCAGTTCAATCTCCAAATCCTCTAATAGTCACCAGAAATGATCTTAGCTGACACCAGAAGTACCTTCTCGATATTTGAATAGCTGTTATAACGAGAGAGTGTTCTTCAGAGTTGGCAGGAAGAAGTCCCAGAAAATTGTCAGAAGCCAGATTTATGACAAAGGCAATATGGGCACAGAACAACCGTCCTTCGAATTGGGAGTTCTAGTTAAATTTTTTGTATGTGTTTATGTACCCATTAGGTTTCAAATCATATTTCAACCAAAAGTCATAGAAGGCCCAAGCACTTGTGGAACAGCATTCGTTTTACAGAATACCTTTAAGATGATCTGCGTGAGGCAATAGATGAAGTGATCCAAAAAAATGGATGTGTGGGACATGCAGAGAATATTCTGCTCACCAAGCTATTCGACGAAAGGCAAAAAACTCATAAGCAAGCCGTGTCTCGTATTCTCTCAGCAAAAGAATCTGGCAAAAAAGCACTTAGAAAATTCAAAATTCCTGCTCTAAATTTTGATGACAAAAATTACGTAGACCTCATCGATTGAAGTAATTGTACTGTAATGGACCCTTCTCTAACAAGATCGATGTCAAAAGAAGACTTACTGGAATCCACCAAGAAAGACATAACTCATCTTCCCTTACCAGATATTTTCAAAATTCCATGTCACATTCAAGCGGTTGAAAGATGTGTAAAAGAAATCACAGCCGCCTCTTGCCAAGTTTATTCATCTAAAGCAAAGGATGGAGTGATCAGATCGTCTTTTCAGAGCCGAAAAGCCTTTTCAGACTTTGAAAGCCAACAGTTTCATTCAAAGGAAACTGCTTACCAAATGTAAGTCAAGCAGAATACTGTATTACATTTTCTCGTGTTTTAGTAAGTTCCTGAACACAACTGGACCAAAAAAAAATAAATTGTCTTGAACATAACGAGGAAAATGAAATTATTCGTGATTCTTACCATTTTCTGTACTTTAACTTGAGTCCGCGACTATGAGATAATTTTTGATGGGGTCTATACTATATAAGCATTTATATCATTATTGAGTACAACTTTTACCCTGCACTTAGATAAAAAAAAACTATTAGCTTGAAAATAACGACAAACATGCCATTTTTCATGATATGGACATTTGACCTCATTGTGCGAACTGCGAAAATTTTTTTAGTTTGCTCAAACATACAGAAAATCATTTTCGCACCCACTAAAAAATTTGCAGCCCTTTTGCCAAAGGAAAGATCAAAATTTTATTTTTTCGATACGCCTCATTGAAGAATCTCTAAAGGACATGCATTTAATGTTGCGAAATATAAATAATTACTAGTAAATACTGAAGATGGAGATGATGTTGATGATACGAGATACGAGGTCGATGATAATCATGATGATGGTGAGGATCTCCAATGAATGAAGAACATTCATCAAAATTGGTTTAGGGACATAAATCACATCGAAGGTGAATGCTAGTAAGGGGCCGTCCATATACCACGTGGACAGGTTTTACCATTTTTGACCCCCCACCCCTTTGTGGACAAACGTGGACTCCCCCGGCTCCTCTGTCCACGTGGACTCATTATAGATTTTATGAAAATATGGATATTCTTACAAGGTGATGATCGGAGTTGGAATTTTTTTCAACTCAGAAATTTCATTGGATGACTATTGATTTGCCCAAACATTATTTGCCAAAGGTTAACCGATATCGAAAAAATCGAATTTTTCCAAATAAATTTTTAATGGAATGAAATTCTTATTCATTTAATATTCATGTACATTATGATGTTATTATGATATTCTCAACACTCGTTTTGAATACAAAATTCAACTGTTGAAAATTGAAAAAAATTGAAAATTGTATTTTCAGCAGTTGAAAATAGAAGAGAATTAAAAATTCAACTGTTTTTATTTTTTGTGATACAACACTTTTTGAAAATAGTTTTTTCAGTCATAAAAATATTGAAATTACTTAATATAGGTACTGATCAAAATTCACTTATTTAAAACTTTTTTTCAATACAAATGAAAATCAATTAACAGTTTCAAATAAGCTGAACATAACTAAACACTGAATACAATTAATTGTACTTTGAGCCTCCTCCTTCAGATCACTAATGGTAGTACCCCGCCCCAGTGCCCTTTATGCCACAAGGTTTACAGTATTTTTAAACTCTCGCACTATACACCATACCAAGAAAGCAGTGCAGATAAAAAACTGTTTGAATTAGAAAAAAATTGGAGTGAAAGAACGAGAAATTCAGCGTATGAGGCTAAATAGTAAGTATATAACCTGAAAATTTTTCAGGATCATCTAGAAGAAAACAAACATTCCAACATTGTTGGAACTTTATATGAACTCTTAACTAAGGGAACAAGTTTCCTCAATAAAAAACAATGTTTTTTATTATTGTTAGTCTATTTTGGTAAATGGTTTTTTGGCTTTTAATTGGGACACGTGCCCCTCCAACAACGTTGGATCGTGGTGTGCCTCTGTGAAAGGAACAAGTTTCCTTGATGAAAAACATTAGGAACAAGTTTCCTCAATAAAAACAATGTTTTTATTAAGATAATGCACATATTTCTCACATAAAAATATTCATATTGAGATAGGCACAAGTTCCCACAGAAAAAAATGTTCTCCATCTGACATTTATTGGAGGTTAGGACAAGATTCAATAACCTATAAAATTCAAAACATCAACTAGGCGAGACAACCGAAAACATGTATGTGTTTTTACAGGATACGAGGCGCCACGAAGCAGCCGACATGAAGGAACTCCGAGGAAACGATACGAACGAAGATCACACAGCCGTTCTTGGAGCCGGCAGAGGCACGAATCACGTAGTCGTTCTCCGACTTGGCATACACGTAGAGCACATAGTCGCTCTTTGTGCCGACATAGATGTATATCACGAAGTAGTTCATCTCGGCGGTTGCGCGATATGATAAATACAAACGTAATCATGAGTCGAGAAGTCGATCGCCAAGTCGATACTCAAGGTACAGACAGCGAGATCCCTCATATGAGTCGTTCACAAAAAGATCCAGAAGTCGTTCTCCCCATCATTCTCGTAGGTATTCATCTGATAAAGGATCTAGAGAAGAGAATTATTCACCCGTAATCACCAAAGATAACCTCTAGCCCATTGAGAAAGAGGGGGTTTTAGATCAAAATGATCTCAATCCCTTTATCACTCCTCCTAATCAATCCATACAATGCAGGGAACAAAATTGGTCGAAAAAAGAAGAGGTGTTGATAAAAGATCATATTGATCAGTTATTATCATAAGGTGCGATACAAAAATGTACAAAATGTGACGACCAATTCCTCTCTAATATTTTCTCAACCCCGAAACCCGACGGTTCGAGTCGTTTTATCTTAAACTTGGAAAATCTCAATGAATATATTCCAACTGAACACTTCAAAATTGAAGACGTTCGTATAGCACGAGATCTCATAGAGCCAAATTGTTTCATGCCATCACTAGACCTAAAAGATGCCTATTATCTCATTCCCATCGCGAAATGTTCGAGAAAATATTTGAGATTTGAGTTCAAAGAGGATACATATGAATTCAAATGTTTACCATTTGGTCTAAATACGGCTCCTTGCGTATTTACGAAGGTGATGCGTCCGGTAGTTACTCTGCTAAGAAGCCGCGGTTATACATCTGTTATTTACCTTGACGATATTCTTTTAATTGAGAGCACGAAGCAAAAGTGTAGAAACAGTATCCAGAACACAATTTACCTTCTAGGAAAATTGGGTTTTTTTATTAACAAAAAGAAAAGCCAATTACATCCAACACAATAAATAAAATTCTTGGGGCTCATACTAAATTCCATTGAAATGAAAATTCAGTTGCCAAAGAATAAAAGGATAAATATTCTTAGCTTATTACAAAAATTCAAAGTTAATACTCATTGTAAAATTCGAGAGTTTGCTTCTTTAATAGATAGTCTAAGTTCCTGATGCTTAGCTGCAAGATACGGTTGGGCTTATATGAAAGATTTAAAAGAGAAACAATTCCTCGCTCTGAAAAGTCATAACGACAATTTCGAGGCAATCATAACTTTAAGCTCACAAGTGCATGAGGACTTGTCTTGGTGGAAGTCAAATGTTCTACATGTATACAACCCAATAACTACTCTGCGATTCGTGAAAGAAATCTTTTCAGACGCATCACTTACAGGTTGGAGAGCAGCCTGCGGTAAAGAGTCGACCCACGGTTTCTGGAAGCCTTTCGAACGCGAATGATACATAAACTATTTGGAACTCAAGGCGGCCTTTTTTGCTTTGAAATGTTTCGCTAAATATTCAAGCCACTGCGATGTATTACTTCGGATAGATAATACAACAGTCATAGATTATATCAACCGTATGGGAGGCATCCAGTTCAAAAGCTTGAGCAAAATTGCCAAGGATATCTGGAAATGGTGTGAGAGTAAGAACCTCTGGATTCACGCTTCTTACATCCAATCAGAGGAAACTACGGTCGCAGACACGATGTCACGACGTGTAGAAGATGACACTGAATATAGCTTATCACAAAAAGTCTTCGAGCTTCTCTGTGAAACATTTGGATTTCCTGATATCGACCTTTTTGCCAGTAGAGCAAACGCAAAATGCCGTAATTATGTGTCTTGGAAA
>JAUMHM010085676.1:0-11434 GCA_032362435.1 Melikaiella ostensackeni | reverse complement strand
ACACACACACACACACACACACACACACACACACATATATATATATATATATATATATATATATATAAACATTTTGGTTTGTTAAACTTTTATTCCAAAAGAATCGTCAACATGAGTGATTATTTTAATATACTAAATTTGAAAAAATAGCGGTTTGGTGACAAATTGCTCCGAAACACTGTTTATAATTTCACGCCACGATTCGAAAAACTCGAAATTCTCGAGTTTTTTTTACATTTTTGAAGTTACGTCTCACGCAAAATGATATATTTCTATATACTTTGACAATGTAAACAGAGCAAAGTGTGAAATTAGAAGTGAAAGGTTAATTGTATTGTCTCATTATGCATATTTTACTATAAATCGTTATAATACTGACTTATTTGATAGTGACCATGGATTACCATGGATGACCGATGACGGCCACGTCATGGTCCGGTTCGCTGTTCACGTTCGTCAGCACCTATTCCTATTGACCAAACATGTGGGGGTACAAACACTCCAGGGGCGAATTCAGATTTAGCACCTGCGCTATTATAGCGTCAAATGATTTATAGTACATCCACTATAAAAAAACTTGCAGAGTTCATGTCTAGCAGAATAGAAATTGATATTCTGTAGATTTTAGAATTAAATTCCGAATTACAACTCCAAACGAATCGAAAACAGATTGTCTTGATCCGAAATTGGTCCGGAATTTAGAATCTGAAATAATTTCCGTTAAAGTTAGTATGGAAAGTAGTCCGGTCTAAACCGAAATTTATCCGGACGAGAACTTCCACTCCGGATCGAGTCCGAATCCATCAGAAATTGATTTACACGTTGAAGCTGCTCATTAATGTGCAAACGGAAAACCTTCTGATTAAATCCAAAATTAGTCCGGACATGAAGACCGAATCCTGAAGGAGGCCGAATCGATCTGAAATTAATCCACAAGTTAAAGTTGCAACTCCGTGAAATTAAAGTGCAGGTGGAATATCGCTCGGTGAAAGCTTAAATCTGTCCGAACAAAAAAATCGTCCCCGAAAAGAGTACAGGTCCATTGGAAATTAATCCGCAAGTTAAAGTTGCAACTTCATGAAATTAAACTGCTAATAGAGAGTCTTCCAGTTAAATTCGAAATTTTTTCAGATAAGCACATCTTCTACAGAAAAAATTCGAGGGCATATGGACTCAGGAAATTACATGTGGGAATCTCAGTCTATCTCTCTTATTTTTCAATTGTTTCTCTCTTTCTGGCTCTGTTACACTCATTGGGAATCGATAGAAATCAGTGTCATTCACAACAGTCGATTGCCTAGTGAATAGTCCCTCGGAAGAGTCCGAATCAATCCGAAATTAATCTGCAAGTCGAAGTTGCAACTCCGTGAAATTGAAGTGCAGGTGGAATATCACCCGGTGAAATCCGAAGTCTGTCCAGACAAAAATATGGTCTCCGGAAAGATTTCAAGTCCACTAAAAATTAATCCACAAGTTGAAGTTGCAACTCCATGAGATTAAAGTGTTAATGGAAAATCATCCGGTTAAATTCGAAATTTGTCCGGACAAAAACATCTTCTCCGAAAAGAGTCCGAATCAATCCCGAATGAATCCGGAATTTAAAGTTGAGACTCCGTAACTTGAAGTGCAAACGGAAAACAGTATGGTCAAATCCGAGATCAGTCCAGAGAAAAACATCGAATCCGGAAAGAGTAAAAAATCAATCCAAAATAATCCACACATTGAAGTTGCTGACTAAAGTGCAAACGGAAAAAGTCTGGTTGAATCCAAATTTTTTCGGTCAAAAACAGCGTATCCGGAAGGAGCCTGAATCGATCCGAAATTATTCCGCAAGTTAAGGTTCTGACTCCGTGAAATTAAAATGCAGATGGAAATATCGTCCGGATAATAAGGGTATAAGAAATAATGAGGATTATTCGTTTGTTCGTTGCAATTTCAATTAACTTTTTTATTCTCTTCATTTCCCACCGCAAACTGATAAGGAGCAATATTAATTTTATTCCCTATGAAAGGATGTTAATTGAACTGGATTAATATATGCGTACAAACATCATCTAGTTTGATACGTTTTTTATATTTGACCAATTCCGTTATTTAAATATGCGGTCCAATTCCCTTGATTATGAGAACATTGCGCCTCATTTTAATTTTGTTCAATTGGAAGCTTCTTACCGGGTTATTATTACTTTTTTGTTGGGACCGTTCACCAAGATCGTTTGCTGAGAACCTTTATTTATTTTATTTTAATTTTTGTAGAAGTTGTGAAGGAAAACTAAGTTAGCTGAAAACTGAAATCGATGGAAAACTTATTATAGGTTTGGTAGTATAGGTAGAGGGTTTGAAACCCCAGCGAGTACTATTTTTAAGAATGTTTGAACGTGCGATTATATGCGCAAGTGATCGTGTGTCTAATTGTTGTGTGAATGAACATAAGTTGAGCGTAAGAATAATATATCAAGGATTTGTTTTGCAAATCTGGATTATGAGTTACGGCCGACCGTATGAATTTCGGATATCACCAGATTAGATCTGGACTAATCGCATCCATCAGTACGTACAAAATACGGACATGACCGGATACGACCCTGATGGATCGAGTCTGTCTGAGCGTACAAACACGGATCTATTCCGGATTAATCGAATTCGTCGGACCGTACAACTTTCGGATTCTACCACATGATATTCAGATTTATTTTTGTACTACTTCAGACAGACAAATCTCGGATAATACCGGATAGAATCCGGATGAAAAATACCGGATGTCGCCCCTTCTAATAGGATTTAATAAAATCGATTAGTTTTCATCAATTATTACTGACGATAGTAGAGTGCGTCCTCAAACTTAGTCGACCAGAGTCATTTTTTAAATGAAAATGCTATCAAATAAAATTTACTGGTTAATTTTTCATACATTCATGCATCAATGAGGCTGGATAAAGTGTTATTAGATGATTATTTCGATTATAAAATTAATCTTGACTCGCTAGGGCACACATGTACCGCGAATTCCCAAACAAGTTTCTTTGTGGGCCGTTTTAATTCCGAACTCACACCTGATCGAGTGAGCAAATTAGTTCTTCACCAGTTATTGTTAGATGTATTGTATAGATGTTCATAACTATTATCTGATTGGAAATAAGCCACAAAGCGTCAAAATGTTTTACAAGTTAAGGTAATTGTATAGAATCACGGCTGTTCCGAATATTTATAATCCGATTACAGTTTTTGTCCCAAGTTTTTCATTGAAGCACTAAAGTGAAAAATCAGTTGGTGGAGATAACAAAATTATTCGATCTCCTGTTAACAATCTGATTTTTGGCTAAAATCGCAATTTTTTCCAATTTACGGTATTTTGGATGAAATAATGTATTGAAAAACTTTTTTCAGGGTCTAGTGCATTTTCATCCCATATTTCGCAATTACCAAAGTTTAGGTTACAAAACCAATAAAAAATGTTAGATAGCTCGTAAACAAGTACAAAAGTGCTTGTATCCAAATAATAATTTCGGAATGTGGTCTCACCTTTTCCAGTATCCCTTTCTTTAAATTACCCGTTTTCCATAGATATTGCTATTAATAACATTAAAATAATATGTTAAATGAATTTTGTTTCATTTATTAATTATGAATGTTTATAAAATATAAAGGGGGGAGTTCTTCATACCCTCTCCATTTTCCAGCTCGAAAAATTACCCATAATTGCTATTTGGACAATTTGATAATTATTTTTCCGAACTGACCTTGCAAATATCATTTGCGAATCTTTCCGAAGTTATTTTCGTAATCAGCACATTGAAATACGTTAGTATACGTGCACTAGGGTGGTCCTTATTCTAAAGGATACATTTTTTCTAAAAATCTTGCGCTCCATGTAGATGATCTCGTGAGGTTACATGAGAAAAAGATGCCCACCAAGTTTGAGCTCAATAATACAATATTTAGAAGTGACCCCACCGACTAAAAATTTCCCATGTATTCATATGGGAAACACTGAGCCAAGCCTTGAAAATGTTAGAATTCTGTCAAATCTAATCGAAATCTAACACCCACCTAGGGAGTTGCAGCCTTTGGCACACTGAAAAAAATGATCATGTGCAAAATTGATGATTTTGAAAAAACTCAAAATGGCTGCCATTTTAATTTTCTTACGAATAGTGAACTTTTTCCGAAAATTCTGAAAATATTATGAACAATGTAATGGTTTTATCAATCAATTTTTCTGTCTGATTCAAAATACTTCTAAAGATATTGCTAAGACGAGTCCAGTGATATCTTTGGTTTTTTTATAGGACTGTTAATTTTTTTCAAATCAATGTCCCAAATTTCAAATCTATATGCACTTGCTTCTGCAGTATGTAGTAAGCGTGGAAAGGAAGAAAAAAATGTTCAAATTAAACTTTTTACACCATTTGGATTTTTTTTATTTCGGGGTCTTCGGAGAACGTTGTGCAGTTGTGATCAATCTTTTAATGTTTCTTAATTACTGTTAAAAAACTCATGAATATTATAAACAATGTAATCTTTCAAGAACTCATTTTCATTGCACAATTCACAAAACTCGTAAAGATATTGCTGAGACGAATCCAGTGGTAACCATAGTTCTTTGATAGGACAAATTATTTATTTTTTTAAAAATCAATTCCTCAAATGTCAAATCTGTATGTGCATGCTTTTGTAGCATGTAGTCAGCACGGACGGGATCAAAGTAATAGTTAATTCATTAACTATTGACTACGGGTGGTTGGTGGGAGTTGGTAATGTTGTGATCTTCTTTCAGGGTAGTGTTAGTTTACATTCTTGGACGTTAAACAATGAAAAACGATAGCAATTGTTATTAACATTGTATTTGTTTAAATAATAATTTTTTTGCAGTAATTGAACATGCTGCTTGGCGTATTTCATTCCGGAACCTGCTAATGTGCTTGAAAGCTTTTTTAGACTGACAGATTTGTTTATAATAATGACCCAATCCTATATAAGAATGTCATTGTTTTAAAAATCACTGTTTCGTTCTAATTCAAAATATCCTTAGAGACATTGCTGTGGCAAATTCAGTGGTACCCTAGGTCTTTCGATATGACTCTTAATTTTTCTTAAATAAATTTTTCAAATTTCAAATCTATGCATTAGGGTGGTTTAAAATCATACCTGTTGACTTTTTTTCGAATGAAGGGCAAACCATCCCGCCATTTTGTGAAGTCCCCGACAAAAAAAACTTGCTCCAAGTTTGAGCCAAATAGGTTAATATTAGGACGTGCTGCAAAGGCCCGGAAAATCCTATAAGATTAACGTGAAAAAATTTTTGTTTTCGGAAAAATAAGATTCACGTTTCTGGGTTTGAATTTAGCTTGCAGGAGATTAAGAGAATTTGTTTTGGGGAGTCGCCAACCAATAATTTTTGCTGAATAACTGTTAATTTTGCCGCTCCTCAGCCCCCCTTATGCAGCCCCAAAAATGCCCCAAAAAACTGAAATTGACAATTTTACGCCAAACTGACACATGTGAGCTCTGTTTTTCCCTCTTTTGCGGTAAATTATTTTTATTTGTCAAGTGAAATGTTTTTGGGAATTCTGTTTTGAAATAAATGTATGAAATTTATCTTTTTCTGTAATTAATGCGGTAATTTGTCATTGGCAAGAGCAACTTTTTTTGTTGAAACCGTTGTCCAAATGCTTGAACAATTTATTGAAGATTAATTGTGAATTTCAATGGAAATGCAATTGATTTTTAATATATTTTTCAAACAATTGGATAATGGTTTGAACACAAAATGTTTCTCTTGACAATAAAAATATACCGCAATAATTACAGAAGAAGATAAATTTCAAAAATTGCTTTCAGAACGAAAATTATTCAAACAAAACGAATTTGTTACAGAGTAGGGTAGTTATATCTATAGGATGTAGATATTCAATAATAAGCGACAAAGTTGACCAAATTAGAAAAAAAGTTATCGACCTCTTTTTAAGAAAAAGTTACAAGTAAATAATAATTCATTTGTTCAAACAATTGGTAAATGTTTCAAAGAAAGATCAGCCTTCCTGACAATGAATCATTGTGCGATTAAACGTAAAAAAGTACCTTTCAATTAGTTAGTAGGAAAGATAAATTATTTTTGAAATTTGTTTCAAAAATGCCTGAAAAGATTTAGCTTATCGAGTAAAAATAATTTACGGCAAAAAAGGGAAAAACAGAGATGAAGAGCGCCAAAATTTGAAGTAATTTAGCGAAAATTATTTGCTAGAGACTCTTTAAAAAATTCTGATAATTTCCTGCAAGCTGAGTTTGAACCCAGAAACGTGAATTTCATTTTTCAGAAGACAAAAATTTGCCCATGTTAATTTCATGAGGTTTACCAAGCCTTTGCGGCAAATCTTAATATTAACCGATTTGGCTTGAACTTGGAGGAAATATTTTTCTCTCGGAGCCTCACGAAATGACAGGGTGGCATGCCCTCTATTCGTAAGTCAATTTTTTGGACCACCCTAATATGCATAGCTAAATTCAGGATCGTAATTTTTGATACATGCGTGTACCACTGAAGCCCGATCCAGTCCTGAAAAGATGATTAATCATTGTAAGAAAAAATGGCTACGTTTTTCAAATTTACGAAACCTGTGAAGCGACGAATTCAACACCTTTTTGGATAGTTTTTTATCCCAAAAGCCAAGGATGTGAATCTAGTTTCACGGGAGAAATTCACGTGTCTTTGAAAAATATATAATTGTTGATGAATTACGTAACTTTTGATTATTGTAGGAAATATGATGAGTCTAGTTTTGACGAAAACACTTGCGTGCCTTCAAAAAATAGCGAAATACTTAACAATTACAAAATTTGTTATTATTTTCCGAAATTAAGAACTAAATTCGAACTCGAGATTAAAACGAAGCTTTGAAAATGTTTTTGGGAAGCTTTTTAATTGCAGACACCAAAGAATTTGAATCTAGTTTTGCCCACGTTCGTATAAACAGGTCCACAATCTCTGGTGGTGGGGGCATTGGAGCGATGACTCGCTTTATGGTGTTTCTCTGAGTGGCCACCCGGAGCGTGACGATCTTGGTGTAGAGGGTGTGAACTATCCTAAAAACTGTGCTTTTCTTTTTTATGACATTATTTATAACAATTTGTACGAAGAGGAGATTTTTTGTGTCCAGTGGTGATTACGGGTATCAGAACAGTACCTAAATCTTGCTGCTTATCGAATTGTGATAAAGAACATGCTGCTTTGGAGAAGGAAAGCGTTAGAACGAATTCGTGGTTCGCACAAAGCGGTGGTGGGTTTCAGCAATACCGACCGAGATCTTAAATTCCGGGGATTTCTCGGTTTTCGGAAAATAATCGAACCTTCGAAAAATTTTGATGTGATCTCTAACGACTTCCCTGTCTCAATCAAATTTCCTAGAAGGCTCGAGACATAAAGAAAGAGGCATCGAAACAAGACATGATCTCTTATGATTATGCTAGGAAAGATTCATTGGTGGCTTTGAGACGGCTCGGCACATCAGCTGACATCCGCGTAGAAAAACAGAAACGATCGCGCACAATCTTTTGCATATGGCGAGTAATCACTCGATGCTTCTAGTTCTAGAAGCATTCGAACTTTCTAGAAATCTATACATAGAAGGTATAAAAGGTATAGAATCTATAGATAGAAGGAATAGAAGGTTTGAAAAATTAAGTTGTTTTAATTATTAAAATCGAGTCTTTTAACTTCATGCATTGAAGGAAATTTATGAATTTGAGGTTTAAAAGTCATTGAAAGCTACAAGAATTAACAACTGATTCAACTAAGTATTTCCGAAAGCGTGAAATTCCTAAATCAAAACAACCATGCTTCTCCCTTGGGTGTAAGACGGGTTGCCGCACTACAGGCTTCAGATATGACTACCAAAAAATAAACTTTTTCAGAATTTTCCAATGTTAACAGAGTCTCTGATTTTCGGGCTCACAAAAATACCAACTTTGATTTTCGAGCTTCAGCCCTTAACGCCAGAAAGCAACCCCTCTGTATTACGTAGATATGACTTTGCCAAAAAATAATCTTTCTTAGAATTTTTCAATATTAACAGACTTTCTGATTTTTTTGGGCTCCTCAAATACACCAACTTCCATTATTGGGCTCTACCATTATGGCTGAAAACTAACCCCATTGTACCAGGTAGATATGACTGTCAAAAAATAATCTTATTCAGAAATTCACAGTATCAATACAATCTCTTATTTTTGGACTCCTCATAAATACCATATCCGATTTTCAAGCTCTAGCCCACGTAGATATGACTTCGCCGAAAAAGTACGCTTTTTCAGAATTTTTGAATGATAACAGTGTCTCTGATTTTTAGGCTTCTTAAAAATACCAACTTCGACTTTGAGGCTCTAACCCTTATTGCTAAAAACTACCCCCATTGTACCAACTAGAAATGTCTTTGTCAAAAAATGATTTTATTCAGAATTTTATACTGTCAATGCAATCTCTTATTTTCGGAGCTTCTAAAAAATACCAACTTTGAATTTCGAGCTCCATCCCTCAATGCCAAAAAGTAACCCCTCTGTACCACGTAGATATCAATTTGCCAAAAAATAATCTTATTCAGAATTTTACAGAGTCAATACAATCTCTTATTTTTGGGCTCCTCATAAATACCATCCCCGATTCTCGAGCTCCGACCTTTAACGTTGAAAAGCAGCCCCTCTCTACCAAAAAGATATGACTTTCCTAAAAAAATAATCTCTTTTAGAATCTTTTATGCCAACAGAGTCTCTGATTTTTTGACTCCTCAAAAATATCAACTTTGATTTTTGTACTCTAACCCTTATGGCTAAAAAACTACCCCATTGTATCACGTGGATATGAATTTGCCTAAAAATAATCTTATTTACAATTTTACAGGGTCAGTACAATCTCTTTCTCTTGGAGCTCCTCAAAAACACCAACTTCGATTTTCGAGCTCCAGCCCTTAACGCCAAAAAGCAACCCATCTGTACCACGTAGATGACTTTGCCGAAAAATAATCTCTTTCAGAACTTTTCAATGTTAACAGATATTCTGATTTTTGAGCACCTCAAAAATACCAACTTCGATTTTTGAGCTCTAACCCTCATGGTTAAAAACTGCTCCCATTGTACCACGTAGATATGTCTTTATCGAAAAATAACATTATTCACAATTTTATAGTGTGATTACAATCTCTTAATTTTTGAGCTCCTCAAAAACATTAACTTCGATTTTCGAGCTCCAGTTCTTAATGCCAAAAACCAACCCCTCTGTACCACGTAGATATGAATGCTGAAAAATAATCGTTTTCAAAACTTTTCAATGTTAACAGAGTCTCTGATTCTTGGGCTCCTCAAAAATACCAACTTCGATTTTTGAGCTCCAACCCTTATGGCTGAGAACCACCCCCATTTTATCACGGAGGTATGACTTTGTCAAAAAATAATCTTATTCAGAATTTCGAAGTGTCAATACAATCTCTTATGTTTGGGCTTCTTATAAATCCCATCTCCGATTTTCAAGCTCCAAGCCTTGACGTTGAAAAACAAACTCCCTCTACCACGTGGATACGACTTCGCTGAAAAAATAATCTTTTTCAGAATTTGTCAATCTCAACAGAGTCTCTGACTCTTTAGCTCCTCAAAAATACCAACTGCGATTTTTGGGCTCTTATCCTTATGGCTAAGAACTGCCTCCATTGTACCACGTAGATATGACTTTGCCGAAAAATAATCTTATTCACAATTTTACAGTGTCAATACGCTCTCTCATTTTTGGAGCTCCTTAAAAAAACCATTTGCAATTTTCGAATGCCAGCCCTCAACGCCAAAAAGCAACCCTTCTGTACCACGTAGATATGACTTTGCCGAAAAATAATCTTTTTCAGAATTTTTTAATATTAACAGAGTCTCTGATTTTTGGACTTCTCAAAAATACCAACTCTGATTTTAGAGCTGTAACCCTCATGGCTAGAAATGACTCCCATTTTACCACGTAGATATGACTTTGTCAAAAATTAATTTAATTCAAAATTTTACAGTGTCAATAAAATCTCTTATTTTCGGGCTCCTCATAAATACCGTCCCCGATTTTCGAGCTCCAAGCCAAATTAAATGTTTGGTTCAATAAAGAAAATAGACTCAGCGTAATTTTCTACAAGAGAAGATCTTAACCTATAATGTGACAAAAGTGAGCGTAGTTAAAACATGAATTCACAACGGTTATAACAGTCTTTGAGCGTTGTGTTGCTCAGGGAAGTATCCGTAGTAACAATACTTTCAGTAGTATCATCGTCACTGGCTCTGCCTCCAGAGTAATGCCTAATAGTCAGCTGATCCTGAGAAGACATGCACCAGGTCTGGAGAGTAAGAGCATTTCGAAGTGCGGAATTTACATTCCAGCATTGAAAGTAGTGATTGCACATCGTTGAAACTGTACTGTACAGTTTTTCTAACGAGGGACAGTCGAGATCTTCCAAATCATACACGTTTTGCATGTACTGCGACAACTATTTTTTCTTTCTGATTCCTTCGACGTAGATTGTACGAGCGTCACATAGTTTTTCTCGGATTACAAGTTTTACTTCTTCATGGGGTATGTCACCAGATGTCCATTCTAGATCATGATAATTGCGCGTAAACTATAAATTTCTACTCTTGTGTTTGGTAGGCAGCGAGTCCACTAAGGCCTGTTTGAGAAACTCATTTTTTTAGCAATCTATGACACTGAGAGGAGCGTATTCTTTGAAATCACTTTTCTTCAACATTGGTTCAGACTCCTTACCATAGTAGGCTGTCTGAAAGTCTGCATACATCTCATACAGAAGTGCAAACTGTTTATGGCCAATGTCCAGATTCAAATTGCCATACGAATAGTACTGTGAATTCAGAAAAACCTTGAAATTAATTATATTGCAATGATCGAAGTGATTAGCATATCTAAATCGCTTATTGTAACGTGGTTTTTCCAACTGAGTTGACGTTTTCACAGTCCATATATGTCTTAAGGTGGTGTGCAGCAGGGGGTCTTCATCCAATTCCCATGATCGAAAACTCAGTGGTCAGAAAATCTTTTTCAATAAGGTTTAGTGACTGTATCTTCTGCTGATCTGAAGCCATTATATATGGTATCATCCACTCCTTTTTATGAATTGCGATCTTAAATTGCTCTTCGTTTCCTGGCTGTTGTCGTCCAAAATATCTCTTATCATTGGTGAGACGTCTTGTTCCTTCCGAGAGATCGATCCATCTTGAATTCTCCATAAAATAACTTTGTCCAGGAGTGAGAGAGACGTAACCTTTTATGGTGCTAGTGTGACCGACATTTTTGCAACGATCAATCTTAATACCATTGAGTTCATAGCGAACTTCATCAAACAAACAGCAAATGGCATTACTAATTAGAGTTGTAATGGTAAGAGCTGTAACTCCATCAGTT
>JAUMHM010085675.1:0-11435 GCA_032362435.1 Melikaiella ostensackeni | reverse complement strand
TTTCACCGTACCCTGTGGCCGCCCATCTTACGGTTGTGAGGCGTGGCCATGGGTGTGATTTACCGCGGTTCTACTGGATGGCCGGATGGCAGTCGCTCTCAGGGGGACCCTGCGGTGGTTGTTTGACCAATTTTTTGAAATTATTTATATATACATAAGTGACGACGAGGTTGAAAAGGAAAAGTGCGAAAAATCTGTTGCTCGGCTTCCGAATTTGAAAATTCTATTCTTTGAAAATCGAAAAATAATTGCTTCTGGTTGAAGAATTATGGCAGAAAGCCTGCACAAAATATATAGAAAAATGGTTGTTGGTAAATTTTAATGACACTCATTCAGCTGATGTTCTCGTATACTTATAAACTGTAACATTAACATAAAAAATTAAAATATTATTATATTCTTTTTAAAGCATCACGATCAATACAAAAACTATACATTTCATAAAAAAATGGTCTAAATTAAATTTGTCAATCCACTTGAGGTGAAATTTTTTTCTCCAACTTTGTTTTCGTATCTTGCATAGCTTGGCCAGCAGACATCTTCGTAAAAATCGTTTTTTTTGACACAGGGTGTCTCAAAACGTAGAGATTTGATAAAAACCGACGAAGTAAATTTTACATGAATTTAATAACTTTTCATTGGGATGAGAATGTAAAAAAAGTTTTATTTTATTCTGAAATCCTTTTTTTTAAGCAAGGTTGAAATATAGTCATTAAAGACTTTCTGATATTCACCCATATTACAGTCAAATCAGGATTTCTGCTGGAACCAATTGGTGGTATTTATTCATTTTTTATTACTGTTTGTAGGGACGTTCTCATGAAATTAGGAAAACCCTCCGGTCTGCAAGTGTTGTGGAATTTTTGTTATTAAGAAAAAACGAAAACACTTCAAATTTTTTCAAGACGTTTGTATGGATTATTGCTTTTGATGAAGAAATACAGAAAACTGTGTCGGTCAACAGCGTAATTACCGTTAAACACTCTCCCATCTTCCCGAATGGGAGTATTTTGAAATGTCTTTCGCGATTAGTGAATTATTTCATCGAGAGTTCCAGATTTCGGATAATTGAAATAACAGCAAAATTTACGATGAATGTTTCATTTCTACTATCATAGTTGTGGTAATATTGAATTAATTTTCCGAAGATCTTACTGTTTAACGAAAACAGGTTCTGATAATAACGTGACTTATCTCAAGGATCTCTAAACTTTAACAAAGGCTTTTTTTCTGAACTGTAAACATGTGTCTGGACTTCAATTTGGAAGAAATTCTTGTCGGAGAGGGCCTACAATCAATTTAACGTTCCTACTGCGAGTATTTTGAAACATTTTGTACAACTACTGATTCATTTAAAGATTGTTTCGGAAATTTATGGAAAGTTTTGTAGAATGAGAATTTTTGAAAACTGATACAAATGTTTGGGAAGGTATGAAACTTTAGGAAATTTACGGAAATTTATGAAAATGTTTGCAGTTTTCGGAAATCCGGGGATCTTTTGGAGGGTAATGGAAATTTATGGAAGTTTCTAAGCTTACTCAAGGTTGAGGTTTCTTATAACATTCATGCAGTAGTGAATAGTCTTTTACTATCTTGAAGATCAAACCGCAGGAGGCTGGTGCCTCCCTCAGTACACAACACAGAACGATCATAACTCGTTTGGTTCTGGCTTCGTTTTCATACTTTCCTTTCAGTGACCGAAATTAGGTGTTCACTTTGAACGAGAGTGATGCAAATAATAATGTAGCCTCGGATAGGCTTGACACTTCTGTTAACGAAAGGCATCATCTCGAAAAAGCTTCAGGCGATAAATGGAGACTGGGTGTTTGGAATGCTAGAGGTGTGAATGATCTTAAGGAAAGGAAATTGCTAAGAACATACAATGCACGTGGGAAAGCTAGATATTTTATGTGTACCGAAATGAGAGAGCAAAACAGCACGTCAGAGAGTATGAATGTGTATTTCCTAGACCATTGTGGATTAGAATGAAAGTAGGAATGAGAAAGCTATTCATTATTTTTATTTTTTATTATTTCACTATCATGCTCGAGTTGATGATGATAGTAGTGATATGAGAAATATCTTTTGGGACTCCTCAAATGATATTATGGGTACTTGCGATCCTGGAGGAAGAATCATACTACTCGGAGATATGAAAGGCTAGGTTGGAGCTCATCGCGTAGGTACGGACAGAATTCTTGGTCATTTCGGAGACCCAAAAACGAATGGTAATGAGGAAAAGTTAATTAGCTTATGTTTAGAAAAAGGCTTACTTACTACAAATATTAGGTTCAGACATAAAATGATCCACATGTATACTTTGTGCAGATGCGAAAAACCACAGTATGATTGACTTTGTTGTAGCGGATGAGAGACAGAGAGGTCTGCTGAGAGATAGAAGGATCATAGGAGGTTCTGAATGTAGAACGTATTACTACCTGATAGTTTCAAAAATGAACCTAGGCCAAGGATGGAAAAGGAGAAGAACTAGTAGTAAGTCGAAGCAGACGCGAGTTAAAATAGAGAATTTGTAGAAGCCGGAAGTCCAAAAATAGTATATCGTGAAAAGCTGAATTAATATTCATGTCATCATAAAGAAGACTGGAAGACAGAATTAGGAATAAGAATGCAGAGGTTGTCTGGATAATACTATGGCATAGCATCTTTAGGAGTGCTTCGGACGTGTGCAATGCTGCGGTTGTAGGAAGGAAGACTGGAGATGCTTGATGGTCTGATGAAATCTGCGAGAAACGATAAAAAGCAAGCGTACTCAAGAAAGCTGAATATTGAAGGTCCTAGCAATTAGGAGAGGACTACACTGGAAAATTCTTGAAAATTGAGTTCCTGATTTTATTCTTAATTTTTCTCTCGATGTACGCGTAACAATATTTCCCACTGACTACGATTTTGTATAGCTAGCGAGGGTATTGCCTTTTTCTTGAAAGTCTTTCAACAATGCGTCTAGAAATGGAAAAAGAAACAAGATTTGCATGTAACACTTAAGGCTTTTTGAATATATTAAAATGCTCCTTGATTTGTTGTGTGGTTAATCGTAGGCAGCGGTATGGGGTGAGACGTGGGTGTCCATCTCATAGGATAGAAAGACAGGGAACGAGTGAGGAAGTGAATCTCGGGATTTCTAAACGAAAAAGTAAAACAGAATTCCACTAGGGTTACTGAGGGAATTCTGGGTTGAAAGGAACTACGTAGGGACGCCAGAGAATGGATCAGAGGACGTGTGGCTCACGTGGCCATCTTGGAAAGCAGCTTCCGGCTAGTGGAGAGGGGTAGAGAGAGATCGCCGAGGTTGTTTACTTCTTTGGTATGCGGATGGCACGTTTATTTTGAAAAAATAGGAGAGACTGATTTACATCGAGGCGAGTTTCAAATTCGCCGCTAAACTCTGTAGCGGGCTATCGGTGTAGGTCGCAGAGATGGTCTGTGGATAGGTGGGAAGGGGGTTCGAATGGGGGAGAAGGTGAGGGGGATGTCAAGGATATCGCCCGTGCACGAACGAGCCCTGGTTGGAATGCAGGTGGTATCGAGGATGGGAAGTAGCAAGGGAGGTGGAAGAGGAGAATGGATCTCGACCAAGATTAGTCGGGATATAGCGGGAGTGGACGGTGAAGATTCGTCGGTGAGTGGCGAGGATGGGAGGGGGAAGAGAGATGAGGAACAATGGGTAACTAGAGATAACTTTGGCAAGGATACGCTCGACTTCTGCGTTGGAGGAAGAAGGAATAGAGGAGGGGGGCAAGTAGTGAGAAGGAAAACGGCGACATTCGCTAGGAGTTTGTCTATTAGTTCGTGGGTGGAAGAGAGAGATGTCTTTTTGACAGAAGCATTAAAAGGAGAAAAGAGGCTGGGAGTTCGAGGTGCAAGGTCCAAGGGAAGGCGGGAAGGTGCTCCACTTATGAGATTGAGGTTCAAGTCTGACAAACCGGTTGCGAAGCTTCGTCCGAGCTGAATTCCCCGAGGAGGTACGGAAGATCGTGAATCGCGGATGAGGTACTCGGGGTTGGTGATGGTTCTCGTGCGGACGTGGGCACGAAGAGCGTTACTTCCGAAGAGGTCCCTGGTTGTGAGTTCATGCAGTACTCATGGTACCGGTCATGAGTTCCGGCGGGTACGACTGAGACGTTTGAGGTGATGTTGGCGCTGGAGAGTTTGCCCGGGGTAGGTCGGGCGCACCGGAGTCGTGGCGTATTCCGGAGCGGATAGTTCCGGCTGAAGGGCGTAGGTGGCACTCCGTCCTCGGTTGCAGTGTAGGCGAGCGGGATTGTGTTTCGGGGCTTAGAGAAGAAGTCCGCGCAGTGTAAGTGCGGGTTTCTATTTTAGTTCCTACGAGTGAGCTGCAAGAGGGCGTTGATGCTTGTGGCCGACTTGGTTTTATCTCGCCACCGAAGCGGATGCCCGACTTTGGGGTGAGGTATCACCTAACAGCGGCTGACCAACCGTTAGGCATGTACACTAGAGCGGATGACCATCCCTGGGAGTGAGAGAGAGATAGTGAAGCAAGACGTGAGGGCGCGCAGGTAGATCAAGGTGGTCACTGACCAGAGCGGATGACCAACCCTTGTAGTGAGAGAGATAGCAAAGTAGCGTTTTGTATTCTTAGTGATTCCAAGCCCGAGCGGATGACCAGGCCGGGGAGGCAGTATGAGCTAACAGCGGTTGACCGGCCGTTAGTCTATTGGATCAGAGCGGTTAGCCAACCATGATCCTTCTGGCCGTTTCGTCGCGAGCGCGCCTTTTTATGTTCGTCGCCCCTCGCGAGAGTCGCGAAAAGCTGACCCAAGTGGAAAGGAGCGAGTGCAGGTGGATGCGCGCGTTCGAGCTTTGTGGGCGCCGCACTCACGGCTCTCATCTACACTCGGTTTTGCTATTCCGCCGGCGTGAGGAAAAACGTATCTCCCTTATCCCGACATGACCATACATACATGCGTAGATATGTATGTACCTTTCTTTCTCGCGATAGGGGTGTTGTGGCTAGTCTCTCTCTCTCTTTCTCTCTTTCAATATTTGAAGGTCTAATATCTAAAATGGTTGCCTATTGAACGAACAAACGTCGTCTGCGAGAAGGTTCTTATATTTAATATTAAAAGATTCTCACTCTATGCGATTCACGTATAACAATATTTTCCAGAGGAAATGAGATGACACGTATTTTTCCGACTTGAGAAAAAAGTTTCCACGAAGTCACGAGTATTTGATTAGAAAAAACACATATGTTTCCTTTAAAATTCTAAAATCGATTTTCAAGAAACCCCACACTAACATTCTTTGCCAATTTTTTGTGGCCAGGAGAATTTTCTTCATCAAATCGAATTTCCGCATTTCTCTCGAAAAAAGCGGGAGATACGTTAGAAAATCAACATTGAAATTTGCACATGTAGAAAAGTTCTACAAAAAATTCCTCTCGCTCTTTTGTGATATCTGGCGTTTTTCACGAGAAAAGTTGAAGAATTATTTTTTAGGGGAAAAAGTTATCTGGGACACTGAAATGATTAAGCCCGCCTGAAAATCTTACGATGTTTTCCGTATGGGAGTACAAATCAAAGAACAGATTACAAAAAATATAAGTGCGGGTTTTTTTTGTGAAAATCTACTTTTATATTTTCAAAGAAGTCGCCGCTACTTTGTTAATTTTAAACTATTTTCAAATTTTCCTACGGATTCCGAAAAGAAACGGTAAAACTCACCAGGATCCGAAAAACATAGGAATATCTGGATTTTATCAAAAATCATAAAATCAAAATTTTATTTTTTCTTTAATATACGTCTATATTCAAATACTCGTAACTTCGGAGAATTTTTTTCTTGAATCAGAATGTAAAAATATATTCTAATCAGAGAACGTATTGGATTTGTGTAAAATTTGACCTCTTTCCCGTTTTTGTCAAATGCTCACTTTTTGAGACCCTCTGAACCCAAAAAACAGGTTTTTACGTATGTGCCTACCTGTCTGTGTGTCTGTCTATGTCTGTATGTATTATAACCTTAGACTTCTCTTGAGAATTAAAAACATATTCAATTTCACACCTAGGTCAGTTGTTATTATTTTATTAAATTGAATTTATATCATAATCATAATCACTTGACCCACAATTACTGGTTACCAAAACAAACATCATTTATTTACATTCAAAGATATGACATTACCCGTCAATCTAACAACCGGAGATGACATATTAACGAGGTCTGTATAACGGATATAATCTTAATCAATTTTTGCTTTTATCACAAATTCCCACCCTCCTGTTAGATTAACAGTATTGGCGATGGTATTTGTCGCCCATTTAATTGATTCACTGCTATAGTGAACTTCCCAGCATGGTGTCACTTGTGATACCATGATCACTCAAGGTCGACGCCATGATGGAAAGTTGAGGCTGTGTTGCCTTTCACAAGACCCATCGTTAGAACGATTACCGAGCACTCCCGATGATAAAAAATTTAACAATCATCGAATTACTCATTCATTACCACGAATGTGGACACTTGAAAGAATGCACAGGAAAAGATAGCAGAAGGCGAAAATGACCGACATACCTTGATCCTGCGACAGCTTCGTTAGATTTTTAATTTGTTCCTTTCAATTTCTAAGAGAAAAATCACGCCCCTTGAGCTCCAACAATTAGTGCAATCACTTCAATATAATAATGTTAACGTTCGATGCAATCGCTTCCTCATTCAATAAAGATAAAGTTCGATACGCCAAGTGGCACTGTGGAGTGGCTACCCCCCTACAAAATGGTCGAACACAGAATGGCGCGTGAAACGATGCTTCGTCCTGCTTTTGCGCGCAAATTCACACGCCGCCTATCGCAGTAAGTTCTCATGGTAACGTCCTCCAGTAACTTGCCATCTTATCCCCAGCCAAGTATCTAGATCGTTTATGCTCAGTGACGAGCCTAATTCACTGCGCGTCACGAGAGTGCACCACTGACACTAAAATTAGGTCCATGCAACACATCGGCGTGTTAGTGTGCGCTTGACGGGATCAGCTGATATCAGCTGATTTAGTACCAGTTGATTAACGCGCGAGAACTAACGGCGGGCAACGATAATATATTGCCCCGTGCTTGGAGTGAATGTCCTTCTTCTCCCCCTAGAGTGTGATAGTGTCCCCTGTCGTGGAGTGAGTGAGATTCATTCACGACTGCCTGGTCGTGATGTTGTGCCTGATGTCGTGTGTGTGATTTGTGATTGATAGCAGGGCTCGCTGGTCTTGAGAGTGCCTAGTGGAAAACAAATAGAGAAAAAGATCGACACCGATTAGTGTTTAGAATTAAATACAGTGTACATGACTCCCCCAGTCTGGCGATTGTCCGAAGGCGCTGAATAAAAGATTCTAGGCCTCGAGGGGTTTATTTCTGGCAACAGGACACCCCCCTCGAGGCTCCTGTCAGATGACAGTTCGTCGTGGATTCTGTGCTTGACCAGGTATTCTGTGTGTTTTTTCTCTGGTCAACATAGTGGATGGAAAAGCAACGTAAATTTCATGATTTTTGGCGTGGTATAAAGTACCACGTCACAGCTGCCCACCCCTTAGACGAGGCACCACCTGGCCGAGCATGTCCATTATTCCGCCTTCAAGCGCACCCTTCGAAGTCCAGACTAGTGGTTCATCAAAATTGTACCTACTTCAATTGGCAATAGGCCCTGATGTAAACCTTTCAACTTATTTTCTTGTTTCAATGAATTTAATACAAGACTTAATTCCATTATCCCGGACCTCTAATTAATTGTTCCTGGGAATTGTCGCCCTCTTACGAAGGATTCAAATGGGTCGGATCAAACCAACCACTACCGAACCCTGATCCAAGGACCATCAGCTTCCAGATGATACCCGAGCTTCTCACTTACTAAATTGTGATTCAAAATTAGTTTAATTTTGATGTGAGACGGAGAGCGTCGTCCCCTCTCACTTGCCTTCTTCCATATCTCAACTGACCCTTAAGATTAGATGCCGAACAAAAATGGACTTTTGGAATATTCCTTCTTCCACTAATTCTAATAAGTGTTTCATACCTACCATGTAGATTTAATTCTTAAATGATTCCTCTGTCGAATTCTACGCTCCTAGCTATCTCAATTGAATGGAGTACTATATTCCTACTCCAACTAATTCTAAGCTACTATTTTCGGGGTGTAGCGTCAACCCAATTAGGCGTATTTTGTCAATTGAATTATCCTAATAACATGACAATAAGGAATGAGTGACTCATCTGAAATTCCATTTAAACACAAGACATTTATTGGGGGAAAACAATTATGACCCCCTCCTCAGGAGGCTAACAGCACCTGACCCATGAGCCCTGAAAAGGGCTGCGTTCCCCTTACGACGGTGCACCCCTCAGCCTGGGACACTTGTTGAACTTGTGGTCCGTGGAATCGCATTTGCACAGATCCGCTCGCGACTGTCAAATGAGTTGGTCCTTTTGACGATCTCTCTGCAGCCGCCTGGCCAGGCTTCATGCCCATAGCTGTCGGTTGAGTTTCTCCCGCCGATCTCTCTGCCGCCGCCTGCCCAGGCTCCACGCCCAGAGCTGTCGGTTGGAATTCTCCCACCGATTTCCCTCGTCTCCTCGCACTCAGAGTCTGAGGACTCCAAGTACTCGGGCTTTTCCCCCTCGAAAGGCTCGATTACTCCCTTCTCGAACAGGGCCTGCAGCAGGCCATCCGGGTCTCTTGGAACCCCCTCTCGGAACGCCCGAAAGAGGTTCTCATATTTCTTCGTCCGGGGATCCTCCAGAATCACGTAGTCCCCTAAAATAAATGGTTAAATTGTTCATTCTGAAACAATGACTTCCTATTCTTAGACTCATCTAATGGTACCGGGCCTCTCCAAAATTTGAATTTAAGGTCGCTAATCAGTCTAGATAAACGACCCCTAGCGACCCGTGAGGGAAAATATTGGTACTAACCAACACCCTCCCTCAAATTCATCAAGCTTGAGAACTACTGTCTTAATGAGCCCCCATGCTGTCATTCTTATGTTGAATAGGAGCGGTTTCTCAAACGTTTCCGGCTCGGGCCTTCGTCGCTATTTTTATCGGCCAAACGTTTACGGCTAGGTTCTGCGGACCATACCATCTCGCCTTCGGATTCTTCCTGAACAGTGGGTTCCCTGTCCGAGTCCCGAATCTCGAGAAGTTCCCTGTCCAAAGCGGCCGCCTCTTCCGGCTCAAGTTCATCCTCTTCCGGTTGGTCAAGGTCGATGTATCTAAATGATTTTGAAAACCGCCCTCCTGTGATGCTAACTCATACACGCCGGGTGAGCAGACCTTTACGATCACGTATGGTCTCTCCAATGGTTTTACCAATTTACTGGAAGCGTGTTGATCCTTCCTGAAGTAGAAGTGCGACGGATTCTTGACCAGGTCTCCAACCTTGAAGGTAACATCTCTGCAACCACGATTATAGTATTTAGATTACCTCAGAAATGCTTGGTCTTGATGTTTTATAATCAGGTCTTTTAAATGGATGAGCCTCGACATCCTAGTTGCCCAACCTTCGGTACCGCCTACCCCTCAACAGTGCGTCGAAACAGGTTTTTAGGTCTAGGCTCTCACCCCACATTCAAGAAAGCCGGGGTACTACGAGTTGTGTCATGCACGGACGTGTTGTATGCGAACATGAAGTCCTTCAGATGTACGTCCCATTCCCGGTGGCCCTGCTGTACGAATAAGACAATTATAGTCTTGAGGACTCGATTAGTCCTTTCAACCGGATTCGTCTGGGCGTGGTATACTGGAATGAACGAGCGGTGGATGTTATACTCGCTAGCCATCTCGTCCAGTACGTTATTTACGTACTCTGTACCTGATGATATCAAAGCTTTCTCAAGCGTCTGGAATGATTCTTCTCGTTCTGTGCCCCATATAAACGCCTGATTCTTCATAGTAGTTGCTCCTATGAATCGGCGAACCTGCCTCAATTTAGTCGGTCGTGGATATTCCAATATTGGTTTCAATTTATCTTCATTTACTTTGAGACCATTCTGATTTACTACATAGCCCAGATATTGGACCTGTAACTTACAAAAGTCACATTCATCCGGGTTGAAAGTCAACCCATCTTCCTAGACCCGTTTCATAGTTTTTTCCAACCAATAGAGATATTCTTCGAACGTTTTGGTTGCGACTATGATGTCGTCCTAATACGCAGACACATGCGGCCTTATTTTCGGTGTTATTACTTAGTCCATTAATCGTTGGAACGTCTCAGGCGCTTCCGTAAGTCCGAATGGCATCCATTGATATTGGAAGAGACCTTTTCCAGGTATGATAAAGGCGGTCTTTTCCCGGCTCTTCTGAGTCAGTAGAATTTGATGATACGCCTTATTTAAATCCAGCGTCGAAATATATCGAGCTGAGCTCAATTTTCCAAAATTTCAGTCATAAAGGGTAACGGATATGCATCTTTCTTACTTACTTTATTGATTTTTCCAAAGTGAATGCACATTCGACATCCACCATCTGACTTCCGGGCCATCACGACTGAGCTACACCACTCGCTTGATGATGGCTCAATGATTTCTTGTTCAGTCAGCTTCTGGGCTCCCGTTAGCAACGCCTCACGAACTTTTGGTTACATGCGGTAATTTCTTTGCCTAACTGGAGAACTCCCCTGGGTGTCGATCACGTGCTTGACGAACTTAGCCGCAGGTAATTTATCCTGAGGAAAAGGAAGCCCTCGTTTAAAGAATGAATTGAGTTCCGACAAAGTGGCAATTCCTCTATAATTCTCAGGCTCGCCTTCGTCCACTACCCCGAAAGAAAACTTTATGATTGGCTCGTCAGCCATCCAAATTTCTCTATCTTTCGCGTGGATTATGAACCCAAATTCCTCCGCAAAGTCCATGCCTAACACACACAAGTCAGCCAGGCCTGGTATAATCCGGACTGCCATCTTGCGAGTTACGCCTCCCAAACTTATGGGTATTAGGCTTCGCTCATGACGGACTCTAAGGTACCATTCGCCATCATGACCACCCCCCTTTTGGAAAGGTTTAATTAATTGTCTCCCGCTTCAATGATTTGCAGCTCGTTCGCTCCCATGAAGGTATTAGTCGATCCTGTACCCACTAATAAACGTAATAATTCACCGCCTATCACGACGTCAATATAGGGTTGTGCGGTTTTCTTTTTTCTAGGCTTAGGATCGGAGGGTGCGACCAGATTTTGACTGCTACTCCCCAGATCATTCATGATCTGTTCTCCACTGATTTCCATCTCTCCTGAAACTTTGCTGAACTGATTAGAGCCGTTCTCGACTCCTCAATTGTTTATTCTTATTTGGCTCAGTTCATCTACTCCAGCTTTGATCGGGTCACGCCCCTGAGGCTGTTTAGTTGAACTGAATTGTTGATGACTGATTGTAGTTGGTATTATTTTCTTAATTGTAGAGATCATATCGGGTAAAATCAT